>JAHZMT010002826.1:0-20414 GCA_027743785.1 Sinhomidia bicolor
AAAACGAGTTGTGGCGTTTCTTAACTTTTCAAATTTAATAAAAAACATGCAGCCGAAAAATGTTAAAACTCAGTTCATAATCAGAAAAGTTCTACAGAAGGTTGCCACTTCAAAGTTAGGCAGGCTTATTCTTACTGATATTTTCCACTCAAGTTATTTGAATCTGGAGGTGTTTTTGGATGGACTAGATGAAATTGACCCCGAACAAGTGCAGCTGGCCATGGAGATTCTAGAAGTGATTAAATCATTTCCAAATACGAGGTTCTATGTTACATCACGATCCTACAAACATCATCTGGATGCAAATCTTGGTACAATTTCTTATCATATTCTGCCGTTTACATTTGCCAGCAAGACAGAATTTCTGGTTCAGGCTTGGATGAGTCACACAGCTTTCAGGGGCAAAGTCCAACTTCATCAAAATGTCGAAAACAAATGAAAACTCACCAGGTTTGCAGAATCTTGCGTGACGGGGTTTAAGTCAAGATGCAATGCCGGTTATGAGGATGACCTAACAGGAATTCCGTTGCAATGCAAATTTTTGGCCGACGTGTATGCAGAAAAAGCGCTAAGATTCTGCCAGTCAGATGGAAATGTGCATCTTCCTGGGCCGCATTAAAAGCAGTCGCTCCCGAAGTTGCTGATGCATTTCTTAAACAATTTGAGGTGTGCGAGCCAAGTGCAAACATTTTCCTCTCAGGACTTTTGAAACAATGTGGAACAAGCACTGCTGGTGTGAAGGCTGAGTTTCTACATCAAACAATTGCCGAGTATCTTACTGCTCAATGTTTTGCATCCGCATTCCAGCAGCAGCAACAGCAGCATATATGGACAGCGGAATTCAGAAAATTACTAGTAACGTACGTTTGCCAAAATGTCTTGAATATTTCCCAGTCTGCAGGACCCCCTTTAGGACATGTTGTACCAAAGAGAAATTTTCAACCTGCATTGTACTTTTTTAATTTCGGTTTGAAACAATCCTCATTGTTACCACCAAGTCAAATGCTGCAAATACTGCCTCTAACTCTACATCCAAGAAGGTTCGATTATTTTTCGGTTCCATCTTAAGCTGTCTCCAGCATAATCACAACAATATCTTCAGGCTGCTAGTAGCGATGTTGAAAGCGATGAAAACTGACCAGGTGTTTTCACTGCCCCACGAACAATCTTTCCTGCAATTGGCAAATACGGCAGCAAAATACTCTAGCCATTCTCTCATGGTTGAAGTTTTTCAATTTTTTGATGACTTTTACAAATGGGACATTTTTCTTAAATGTCCGAGCATGCTGGAACACAATGAAAATGGAATCCTGGATACTCCTTTGAAATTTGCCATAAAAAGAAGGTACTACGAAATGGTAAAATATTTTGCCACACAATTTTGAAGGTAATATCTTAGCCTTCTGTGTTGACAAGAGTAACGATGATTCAGCACAAGTTTTTGAAAAGAAAAAAAGTATATGCCAGTTACTACTGAAAATCAATCCAAAACTTATAAACACAGTCAAACCATACAACTTGTATCACTCTCATATCGAACTAATAAAATTGATAATTTCACAAGGATTGAAATTCAGAGAAGCAAACCACAGAAAGGAAACGATTGTCCATCGTGCGGTTCAATACATGAGCAGTTCCAATTTACATGAGCTGTGCCGCCACCTTCTTATCGACCGCAATGCAGGTGACCTTCTAAAACCAACTATATTAAGTTACGTTTTTCGAAAACGAAAGGACGTTCTCGAAGAGACACTTCATATCATTCTTGACGCTCATTTGGAGGAGATACGCAAGTCGGAGGAGGATTTGGTGAATAACCTAATGCTCATTGAGCTTGCCACAAATCAAAATAGACCAATCCTGGAGGCTTTAGTTAACCACAGTAGAGCCAGGGATAAGTACACGACGGCCCTGGACAAGGATGCTATCCACCTTTTGTCCCTTCTCAACACTGACGACAGACCAGTTGACAATGCAGGGAACACGTGTTTGCATATTGCCGCAAAACACTGCAGTTCAGAAGAATATCACAATCTTGTAAGTCATATGTCCTCATTTAAAAACACTACTGTTTTGTTCACCAAAAACACAGCTTTTCAACTACCCATTTACATAGCTGTGAAGCATATTGACATCAAAACGGAAACGGTTTTGATATTCAAAAATAGTGGCGTGGACTTCAATTCCATTGATATGCACGGCGTCTCAATTCTTGTGTATGCTGTGCGGGGAAAAAGAAGTATTCCGTTGTTCAAAGCTCTTTTTGATTGTGTCGTCAATCCTTGTGAAAGGAAACAGACGATACGGAGAAACGTTTCTTCATTTATTGCCCCAATACTATTCCGCAAAAGAGTACCACGACATTGTTCAACACATCCCCCAAGAACATTTTGCTGAATTATTTGCAAAAAGGGGATCATCAGGAGAAACCCCATTACACAAAGCGGTTTATCACTTTGACCTCCTTACGGAGACAATGGAGTTTTTTGTCAAAAGTTGTGTTGATAGCTTAAACTTGAATGAGGTCAATGATCAAGGAAAGTCAATACTTCACTTGGCAATAGAAGGAAAGAGAGATCTGCCTTTTATACAACATTTGGTGAACCATGGTGCGAATTGTATGGTAAAGGATAATCGTAATAGAAATATGGCCCATATTTCTTCCTCATGTGGCCTCATTGAACATCTTAAATATTTTGTGGAGTTAGGATGTGATCTTCATGAAGAAGAGAACTCGCATGGAGATAACGTATTATTATATGCCATACGTCATTCCCCACAAATGAAAATTTTAGACTGGTACAGTATATGTTACAAGTGGGAGTTAAGAAGGACCACAAAAACTATAATGGCTCAACTGCATACACATTGGCAAGCAAGAAGGGCATAAACAGTAAGCGCTTGTTGGATGCTTTGTTGTAAAGTCTAATTGGTTGTGTTGTAATTGTAAAAAGCAATTATAGTTGCTTTTGTTTAAATTATTGAGAAACTACATACTATGTTATATATAAACTTTGTTGTTAATATTCATTTTAACGGCTATAAGGATTGATATTTATTTTTAATCTCTTTAAACTTTGTAATAAATATGAATTAAATAAAAATTATATTGGCATTATATGACTAGATGGAAGTGGATGTTTTAAACATTGAAAGTTATATCGTCGACCGAGAAGCAGACTGTGCCATATGCAATTTTATGTAAATGCGATTTGTGCTAAATGGAATTTTTGAAGTCAGAACAGAAAGTGCTATATGCAACCTTGGGGCATAATGCGACTAAAACACGGAAAGAAAGAGCGGAAAATTCTGCACATTTTGGTACCAAAGTCTTTTTTAGCGACCTTGCATGACTTAAATAAAAATAAAAAATAAACGCTATCCCATCTGACGATTGATATTGTTTATTGCATTTGATGGGAAACAAATCAAAAAGTGAGCATCATTTATCAATAAGAATCATTCATTCGCAAATATAATTAAGAAAATTTTAAATTAAACCTGTTTAAATTGGTATAATAAGTTGTCATCAAGCAAATTATAACAAAATGTCACATGAAAGTGATTAAAACATACCGAGTTGTGAAAACGTGGACAGCAGCTAGTCTTTTAAACTTTTATTATCCAACAATTTGGTTAAATACTATAATTTGTAATCTAAAATGGTTTAAAAACGCATATCTCGATCAAATGTTGTTTTTTGGTTTTCCTGGAATGCTTACTTTCTTGCATATAGCACTTTCTGTCATGCCTTCAAAAAAAACTATTTAGCACATTTCGCATTTACCTAAAATTGGATACGACACAAAGCGCATTTACATAAAATTTTATATGACACAGTCTGCTTTTCGGTTGACGATGTGCATTTTAATTTCATGCTTCAAAATACAGTTTCTGTTTTCTCATTTTTTTCCATTTGAGTGTATAAAAAATTGGATAACAGGCATTTAAATATTTTGCGTTTCAATTTTACCACAATGCAGTTCCAATCTACATTTTTTAATCTGGTAAATTAATTAACCTTTAAATTAGGTGCAATAACAGTTGCCCATTCCTAAAAGAGTTAATATCCCAATTACTGCGCTATGCGTAAAAAATTCTGCAGAACTAAAAAAGCGTGCAGTTGTAGTCAGTCATTCCAACATCAAAGATTTTGCATATATAATATGTAGCAAATGTATACATCGGCCGTTTTTGCAACGAATAAAGTGAATTGTTCGTACAGCACATTCAACAGTCAATGGATAACCACACACATACATACTAATTATCAGTTTATCAGAACGATAGTATTTAAGTACTGGATATACTTATTTAATAAGCTCATCACGTTGCTGTGTTTGCTCAACAAATACATGCTGAGCTATAGGCTATACTTGTATATTTTATCTGCCTACATTCTTCCACAAAATCCATGTACATACTGTCGAGCATACCCGAATAGGGTGCTTGGGTGCGCCATTACGATCTTTGCTGGTAGTCTATTCTACTTAAGCGAAATGGATAACATGCATACAATATGTGTACATTGAAAATAAAAAGAGAGTACTTATTTTATTACACTGCAAATATCGTTTGCATTCATTCCGTATTGATAATTTTGCTTCAACCATTTAATTTTATTCCTTCATGTTTATTACTCGTGGCTGTCCTTGATAATGGACGCATTTACTTTTTTGATACTTGCACCTGAAGTCATTCGGCCGCTTTCAGTCAGTCATTTCCGATCAAATTTCATTATGCCAGTTCTAACATTTCCAAATCGAATACACGCAAAATCTATTTTTTTAAATCACAGGTAACGAAATTCTTGATGATTTACCTTGAAGAGGCAGTCCCAAATCAATTAGCATCAATTATAATTAAAGATGATATCTCCACTTTGTTGTCATCGAGCGGCCAAAGTTTATTTTTGCCGTTTTGTTTACCAATCCCGTCCACACAATCCTTATGCTTTTTATCATTTCAAGTCATGTCGCTTAAACAAAGTAAATCTTTAATGTTTTACAGTTTTACACAATTTTACACAATTTCTCATTCCCTTGTTCATGTTTGTACCCAAAATAACAAAATGCAGCCAATATATAATTATGTGCTGGAGTAATATCCATAAATTTTTCTTGAAACTGTAGTAACTATCTTGTTAGCGTGATCTTTTATTCATTTACTGTATGTTTTTAAAATTGTAGCAACTTTTTCAGTGATTATATGCAGTGAATTTAGTTTATTGATTCTATAGTTAATGGCAATACATTTGTGAACGAAGTCTGATTAAATTATTAAGGCAAGTCAAGAAAAAATGACCTATAATTTTGAATGGGGAATATAAGGATAGTACATACAATACATATACTTCCTGGTTTACTAAATACTGTTTTAAAAAAGCAACTGGGTAAAATAATGTGTTGTTGTTTCCCTTAGACAACAAGTATGTATAAGTATCTGTCAGAGTCAAGGTGAAAGTTATATCTCTAATTACCTTGTGGGTGGTGAAAGTGGACTGTATATTAAAAAATGGTTAAAATTTGTTATGTTAAAATGAATAAGGCCTGAGGTGGCAGATTCGATATGAAAACGATTCTAGGTTTACAAGAAATTATAAAAAAGTACGCTTCTTTTCTGAGAATGCGTTCGTGACAAAAGAAAGGTGAATGATCACTTTTAGTAGCAATGACCAATAACAAGAACATCGAGAAGGTTTTCTGGTCAAGTCAAACTATTCATAATAAAAATTATTCAAATGGGTAGAAAATACATACGGTTCATGCTGCACACAAGTGCATTGTCATTCTTGATACAGATTACAAACTTATCCGTTTTCAACATAGAATTTTAGGTACATAAAAACAAGTGTGTTCGTCAAGCAAAACAAATCAAACATTCTACAGGAATTAAACATCGAGATCATTGAACGGACAAACTTTCATGCAACAAAGAATTTTACTTCTGGCGGTTACAAACATACTTTATCTACCAAAAGCACTCAAACGTATTTACTTTATATCTCATTTATAGGAGAATGCAGAAGGGAGTGTTCACATTTTTATTTTGTACATTGTATTCGTCATCGCTTTTATTAGTTGGCCATTTGAGCGAACCGATCAGAGATATTTTTTTTGTGGACGTACAACATTAAACGTGTCAAAATCCAGTTAATATAAATTCTAAGAATAACATTTTTAATTTAGATTGCTCCTACATTGTTATCACATCATTTTTATCATTGTTAACCGTTACCTGCTTTTAAACACAGAGTTTATTTTAAAAATGTTTCATTAACCGCTGCAAATTCTAAACAAAAATATATTCATTGTTTGAATTGAATGCTCTTTATTATTACACTCAACAGAAGACCAAGTTTATATAATAGTTTAGTAGCTATACTGCTTATTTTCTTAATATAAAAACATTACCTTTACAGTATCTAATTAATGAGTTTCTATTGTGCGAGCTGAGTAATTGGATACTTCCCAAGCCATGAATGACTCACTTGAGGATGAGGAGGGTAAGAAAACTTTTAAAATACTTTATTGATTTCAATAAGTAGTTTTAATTTCGGAAAATCTACAGTAGTCAACTATTTTTACAGCAAACTGGTCCATAGAAGTTCCGTTGAGTTGGCCGTTTTTCTGGAAGTCCGATACAATCTGTAGTTTTTTTCATGAAGCATCCCGAGTAAAACTAGAGGTGACAGTAGTACCGAACTCAAGCGATAAAAGCAGGGAGCAAAAATCTGTGCAGTTAAATTGGAAAAATGTGCTGCTTCAATTAAAATGCACAGTACAACTGTCAGATGCAGATCCAAAACTTGTAGATTACGTCTGCTCGAGTAAGATTATCTCGTAAACATTTATTAATATTTTATTTTTTAAACGGCTTTTATTTGTCCGTTAAAAATTATTTCCACAGATGATGTCAACTCAGCCTCATCCAATGAAATTGAGACTACTCATTTTGATATTTTGACACATTTTTACCGTCCTGATGTTAAGTTGAATCCTAAAAAGATCACAGCATCTAGACAAAAAGGTTCGGAAGCGAGTTATGAGAAACCTATGGCGCTGTTGACAATTATTCGGAACAAGTACGAGCACTTTTCTGACATGCCACCCATGTTTCAAAAGGCACTCGGCTGGACTACAGATAAATTACGGAGGGATGGCAAGTGGGGATTGGATAAAAAAAAGTTTGCCAAATATTGGACCTCAAAGTTCCCCAGTTTGCTGCCCTTTCTCTGGCTGCAGTTCTATGAGGTTGGCTGGGAGGAGTGCTCTTCTCTCAACCAGTTCTATCCGGAATTTTTGGAAGGAATTCAGACGTTTCAGGAGAACAGAGAATCGCTGCCGATTGATTTGAATGGCTTGGTAGTAGACTTGAATGAGGCACTTCAGTGCGATTTGGAGAAAGGTAATAATATTTATTTTTTAAATAACAAGTGTCATTTGTAAAATGCTTAGCAACTAAATTTGAAACAGGTGGAGTGGTGGGACGATACTTTGAAAAGGAGATAGTCCTTGAATTTCGGACGGTGGAACAAAAAGCGTTACAAAGAACGTTGGACGGTACGTCAATTTTTGTTGCTGAGCTATCTTCACATGGTCTTCACTGCCACTGGTACAATAATTATGGGCCTAACAGCAAACCAGCGGACGAAACAAAAGCTGAATTTTTAAAGGAAGAAGAAGATTGTCAAAATTTAGTAATAATTGTAGGAAATGAGGTAAGCGTCATGCAAAAAATTGTAGCAGAGATAATTGTAGCACAGACCAGATACAAAAGAATAATAGTTTACGCGGAAATAGGTAAAACAAAAGAGTTTCTGACAAAATGTCAGGATAGAGAGATAGGCACAGCATGTGATAATAACGGTTGTATTTTTGGGGGTTTCAAGGAAAAGCCTGTGCAATGGCAAGATTTGCGACAGTCCGTTAGAGAGGTTGTTAGCGTTAAGGGAAGGTTTCAGGTTCAAAACAAAATTTTGGGTTTAGATAGTTTACTTCCAAACTCTGCAGCTGCAGAATGCGCAAATATGTTGTCATGTTTAGAGGGCAATTTGCTGAACCAGCTTTTGAGAGAAAAAGCAGCAGCGCTGTTTGATGCTCTGAAAGTCGAAACAGAGTCAGAATTGTACATTTCCAGAAACGTTTTTAGAATTGTACGTGTCAGAAAGGAGGTACTGGACACGGCTCCAAATTCAGAAATATTTGTTATATTTTTCGATTTAAGCAGTGCACAAGTTGAACAAGTTCTCAAAAGGGAACCAGTCACTGCATCTGTAAGAAAATCTGATTTCTGGTACGAAGTCAAAACAGAAAATCACTTGACAATTTATGTGCCAGCAAAGGAAACTTTCTGTAGTTTTGAACAAATCAGCAGCTCCATAGAAGGCAAAGCTAGTAAAAATATTCACTTTGTGCGCTGCGTGCATGATAACTTATTTGAGTGGATGTACACCCAGGGTTCCACTTCTTTCCTGAAAGCCTCTTTTGTCGGCCTTCAACCCAACACTAGTCTGCTTGAGGAGAAGGAGTTCCTGAGCAATGTTAGGTTATGTTGGAAGAATGGGAAAACAGTTGCTATTGTGGACAAGCCCGGAAACGGAAAATCCACCTTTCTCAAAAGACTGGCTACGGAAAGCAACGAGGGCTCTGGGTACCACTTAACTTTCTTTTACACCATGTCCGATTTGGTGGAGAAAGTAGCTGTGGGGGAAGTAAACAGAGAAAACATTGTTGACGCTTTGAGCTGCATGGTTGGTTCAAACAATTTTGAGAAAAAACTGTGTGAATACTGGCTTCAATCTAAAAGTAAATATGCCCAAAACAGAATTGAATTTTTTGTCGACGCACTGGACGAGGTGAAGGTTGATGACAGAGAAAAAGCATTAACTATTTTAAAACTCATTCATGAATTTCCGTCAGTGGGTCTTTGCATTACACTAAGAGATCACTTTTTGTTGGATTTTCAAAAATACTGCGTCAATACACAGCTTTATAGGTTAGAAGCGTTCACGTTATTAACTCAAATTCGCTTTCTTGTGGAATACTGGCAGAGCAAAAGTGTAGAGAAGGCAGCAGTAGGCAGAGACCTAAAAAAGTTAACAGATTTCGCAAGAGAATGCCTTGACTTGCGTCTAGCAGAAAAGGATGTGCAAATTGCTGGCACGCCACTTATCTGCAGAATCCTTGCCGAAATTTATGAGCCGTATGCACTTTCAGGTGACTATCGTAAACCTTTTGATTGCACTTCTCTGAACAACTTGTACGATTTGATGTGGGAGCGTAAACTTGAGATTTGGCTGGAAAAACTGGAGATTTCTCCTGTTTACAGCGGCGGTAAGGAGATGCCAGCAGTTGATGCAAGTTTCACGGAGATGCAAAATTGGCATACTTACCTTGCAATCACGCTTATATTCGGCAAAGAAACTGCAAACAAATTCTTGTCGTGCTTTTTCTTATCCGAGCAAAACTTGGAGAAAATGAAGTCCACCGTTTTGCAGCAGGGAATAGTCACAAGCCTTGATCCTCTCACATTCATTCATCAAACTTTTGCTGAGGATTTGGTGGCACGATTTGTTGTGACCGTTATCGATGGAAACATAATAAATTTGAAGGTTGACAATGATGACTTTGAGCAATTTCTTTTTTATAACGTACTAGCAGTAGAAGGTGGAGACCGTAATCCGTGTTTTAAGAACCCAACACTGTGCTACTTTCTCAACGCGAGATCACAAAACCAAGCAAGTGTTTTTCCAAGTAATTTTCTAACTAAACTAATACAGCCTGATTTGACAAGTTCGTATGCTAGAGAACCTTTTTTAAAAGTCATTGTGAGTGCCTCTGATAAAAAATTTCTGGATTTGCTTACGCTTTTACTCAACGTTTCAGTTTGCGTAGTTGGTTTTTTTGAGTTTGCAATAGAGAATGACAATCTAGAATGCTGCAAACTTGTATTGGAACATGGCAAGACTGCAATTTTTGACCGCGCGGTTTTTACTAGGTACTGCAAGTGGAATTCACATACAGTTACTTCTCTTGGGCACTGGTTTCTCAAACGCGCTTGCATGTTCATTTTCGATTGGCAGAAGATTTTTCCACTGATGATGCAAAACCCCCAGTTTGACCTTGAACGAACCGATTCGCAGTGGAAAACTTTATTGCTCTTTGTTTTAAGCCTACCCAATTACTATAATGTAGCCAAAAAGGCCCAGATTTTGGTGGTTGATTTTAAAGCAAATGTCAACGCCGTCGATAATTTTGGAAATACGGCTTTGCATGTTGCCCATAAATGCACCGCAGACTGTGTGTACGCCTGTACAATTTGGAAAGTATTTGACCCTAATGAATATGTTAAGACGTGGGAAAGTTGTTTAAAGGCAGGGTTGAATAGAGATGCAGTAAACGCTCGAAACGATGACGGTGAAACACCACTTCTTTCAGCAGTCAACGCGTTCCAAGAACAATCCTGCGTTACATTTCAATTTTTTAAAGATAATGAAGCTGATTTTGATGTAAGGGATAGATGGGGTGAAACGGTTCTAGATAAAGCCTTCAGAATGAAATATAAATGGGTTTATGATGCAGTGGGTTATACGGTAGTGAAAGTTGATGGGTTTGGGTTCGTTTTTGATGCACTCGTCAAATGCGGAGCAAATGTTGGTGATTTTGGAATAACCTATTATGGGATTTCCTCATTAATTAGATTGGGTTGCCCAAGTACTGTAGAAAAACTTATTTGCGAGCTTGGCGCTGACTTTCAAAATCTGACAGGTGAGGGGGAGCCCTTGGCACACCAGATTATTAGACGGTTTAACAACGAAGTTATTTTTAATTTGCTTGAAAGCGGAGTCAACATGGAGGTTATGGATGCTGATGGCACTAGTGCTTTGCATCTGGCTGCTATGAAAAACGTTGAGCTTCTCATAGTGTGCGTTGAAACGTACAAAGTGGATGTAAACGCCAAAGATTTGCATGGAAAAACGCTTCTGCACAAAATTCGCAGTGCGGAGCTTATTTCGCAGATGCGTGAGTACGGAGCAGATTTCAATGCGAAAGATTATGATGGGGAGACGGTTTTAGAAAGGGCGATACGAATTGCAGACGCCGCGCTGGTTGACGCGTTGGTGGAGAGTGGCGCAGACATTGGCGGTCTTGGTAAAAGCTATGAGTACGTTTTTTCTCTAGCGTTTATGGGTAGTATATCTGTCCTTAAAGAATACGTCCACTTCATTGGGATGGAATTTGATTTTGAAGATGAGGTGGATGTGAAATGCGATAAGCATGATGCTGAGAATGAGGAGTCACGCTTAAAACTCTTAAGATTGTGCGTTGAGAAGCACGGGGTCAATGTAAACAGTAAAGATAAACAGGGCAAAACGCATTTACACAAGACAGTTGAATTGGGTAAGGAGCGATTCATAAAACTGCTGGTCGAACTGGGAGCAGATATTAATGAGCCAGATAACAACGGTGAAAGTGCTATACATTTAGCGGCAATGAAGAGTAATGAACTGCTAATATATTTTACCTACGAGTTTGCAGCTGATTTGAATAAAATTGGTCCATGTGGCAATTCAGCTTTCCATCACGCGATAGAATCTGTACATGTGAGTTCTGAAACGCTTTATGATAACTTACATAATTATAAACCAGATTCTGACCCAATTAAATGTATACTGGAAACATGTGATGTTGAAGCGGTGAACTCAAAGGGACAAAACGCTTTTCATCTAGTTGCAGCAGCAGACAACATATATTATTTTGATCTTCTGTGTGAAAAATTTGACATTACATTTGACTTGAAAGATTCAAACGGGATGACATTTCTTGATTATTTGGTAGATTTTCGACCGATTAAAGTGCTATGTGCATTTCTTCAACAGCCATATTCCAATAGAGAAAAATACCTATCCAACCTGTATCAAAAGCGTGTGATTGTGAACTGACTAGCAGCTCATTTTCAAAGTATTCCAAAAATACATAACCCCTGTGTAAATATTTTTCTGTTAATATTACTAAATTATTTTCTCATTTTATACTTTACAATTGCCCGTCATATAGATTAACTCCACAAACTTACTTTTAGTTAGTGCTAATTAACTCAATGAGAGTGAGGAACCCAAAAATTAAATTATTATTTATCTATAGTTTGTCAATAATTTATTATTCAGTTTATTAGAATCCCTCACTCATTCGTTGATTGCAATAAGTGACCATTACACAATGTTCTTAGACATGCACTTGCAAAAATACGTAAACCATATAATATAGTAGTAAAAATTAAGCCAAAAATCTTTTCACCCCCAGTAAAAGTAAAGGTTTGCACCAGAAAAAATCCGCTTTAGCAGGTCTGCAAATAAAATCATTTTCTAGTGATACTCGTGACATTTGTAATTATAAAATAATTTTTAATTCCTTGCAACTAAAATCTGTACAATACAAAACGATACAGTACAAAAAGTATGTGTAACTATTATTTCTGAAGTGCCTTCAACAAATTTTTAGGGCGACCTCGGGTCTTTTTTTGATGTTTCGTAATTTGGTTTAGGATTGGGCATTGAAATAGCTACATTGCATGATTACAGCCCAACATACTACTCCGTGTCTTACATTTGAAGCGTAGCAATTGAATATAAAATAGCATGTACAACAAAACAAATCATGAAAATTACTGTTTTCTAAATTTTCTGTCCACATTTTATTTTCCCAACACCATATACGTTTATGAGTTTTACTATGAATTTAAATGCTAATTGTAGATAATTTTTGGTTTTCGGCTTTATAACGAAATACTTTGAACTATTTTGCACATACTAACATATCAAACGTTAACTGACATTTTGCTTCTATCAAGATTTTTACCAGTTTTCAAAGTTCACAACGGTCACAACCAATGATTCTGCATTTAGATCATCGTATCTGATTATTTTAATTGCACTTAAGCCGTAATTATAGAACATTACTGAGAAAGTAGTCATAATGGTTGAGACTTTGCGGCTTAAAAAATTTCCATCTTTGCGTACTATGATTTGTCAAAATCGATTGTTTAAAAAACATCGGCCATGTTTATTTTTAACGTAATTAGCGGCATAAATTCTTAGAAGTTTGAAAATTTAAAGAAATTACCAAAATTCTTCAGGTAAAAGTTAAAAAATGAAGTGAACCTAATAAGAATGATCACCTTAAATTTTGTCATTTTCCAGAATATTTAAATCTTTGGTATGCAAATGAGGTAAACGGAACATGAAATTGAGCACATAGCATCTCCTGAAGATGCTCTATAAGCATGTAATTGTTAATGGAGCAAAAGTTGGAGAAGGATGAAAGCAGCGCAGCTTTTGATGTAAATTTTTGTGTGAACCTAATAACATTGATCGCACCTTATGTATTTTCTAAATAGCATTATTATGGTCTATTCAGTGAGTATTTACATTCCACTCCATTTGCAACACTTCAAGCTAATCTGTGTCATGAACGTCCTTGCATCTCTGCTGGTTAGAATGTCTGACGATGAGAGTGGCGCATAATGGAAGGAAATGCACTAGTTCATGTAATTTTTTACCTTGTGCCGTTGTATCATTCATTAAAATGCAGGCTTTTATTGCTTTTGTCTATTCTCCTCGTGATGTGCTGCTCTGCTCAGCATTAAATGCAAAGACAAAACATATTTTCTAGTCTGGCAATATTTTGAGTTCATCTTTCACCTTCTGCCTGCCACGTTTTCCAAAATCGATATTTTAAAAATGCATATCCTAATGTAACCTATAATGCTAATGCTTTCTTTCCTGAACCTTAGGTCTAAATTTTTTGTGAAGCTCACAAGTTAAAATGTACAATTAAATTTAAATGTATAGGAGTAATGATTATTTGTATTAATGCAATTTTGCCAATGCAAATTCCCTTGCTTCAAAAGTATAAAAAGCCTGTGTCATAGGTTTTTAGCTAGCTATACATATCATTCTTATGTATATATATAGTGCTAGTGTGCATAATGCATATTTCTCATCACCACCACATTCATTAACCATTTAAACAATCTTAACCTTTATTCCAATTGTCTTGCTCCACTCGTGTTCTACTATTTGGCATTGAAAACGAAAAAAATGCATGTTCATTTAATAAATCGACTGCATCGACGTTTCAACGAGTCGGTTGCGTGACAAAATGATGTATGCCATCGTGCAAACTAACTGGCGACTTGTATATTCACAGTATATTCTGAACTTGCTAGCAATTTATTTTTACCTTTAGCACTATAACTAATAATAGCTACATGTAATATTCTCTGAATGCTGAATATTCGAGAATTTATCAAAGAATCACCGAGTACTAAAGACTACCGTCCTTAATTAAACGTTTATAATTTCCCCATAATGTTTGCAATCATAATGAGTAATGGGTTTTTAATAATTTGACTAAACACGGCTTTAATACAGTAGTTCTTCTTTGAAAAACAGGTTTCTTTGATAAAGTCAGGTTTTATTTGAAAATTATTTTCATATTTATTATATCGGTATTAAATGTTATCATTTATGTCGTGTTCAATCATGTCATAATAATAATCACTTTCACATTTTTTTTCATAAATGTTAGGTTGCAGTCATATCATAATGTATGTAGGTATGCTAAAACCGCAATACATTGGGGATTGGCGGTAGAAACACTTATCTGCATGTAGTAGCAGTGGTAGTAGTAGTAGTAACGTAGCTCTGTTCTGTCATCATCTATCAGGTTCAGGTTCGCCAGCTGCACCAGCGTCAACGGCGGAGTTTTTTTTTGTTATTTTGTGGTCGCGATGAGGAGTGATGGACAAAGAAGCGTAGAATCCAATCTGTAAACTTTATAGATAAGATATAAATGAAAAGAGAAGAAGAGAAGAGCTCATCTTAAATATCAGCGGAGCAGAAAGAGTCAAAGTGACATCAATTATTACTTGTAAGTAGAAAAATGCATACCAACGCGCCATTCGTCATCTGCACATATGTCATGGAAAAAAGTGTGTTTTAATGTCAACCAGTTGGGATAGTTAGTTAGTTGTATAAATATAGTGATGAAATTTTGGCCATGCATTAAGTTATAAAAAATGTAGTCGACAGAGACTCACTTTGTTGAGGGATACAAATTCCATGTAGTTGTGTGAGTAAATCAAGAGGACTTTGGGATGTTATATTTTCTTATTCTTTCATGAATATGTCACACTCAGCCAGTCTTTTTTATTTTTTAAATATGCTACTCCTGCTGCCTTCCACTCTGCTACCCACGTTCATATCTGCAAAGTTGTTTGCGTAGCGTTTATAATGTAGTTAACGTAAAGTTTATTATTACGAGCGATATTGGTTCGTTTCTTGTTGTAACTGTTATATATCGACTGATGGCTTGACAAAAACAGCCAACAAAAAAGTCATCATGATTGGTTTTCCGTTCGTAAAGAGAAGTGGAGCTTTTTGAGTAGCTCTTTTGGTGATGTGATGTGATTATGCAGAAAAAAATTGTTTGATGTTGTTGGTGAGAAGAAGGGGAAGATGGTAATGGCAATAATATATATATATATACACACACGGTTAGTGCGGACGCCGTGCTATTAGATATGCATATTATTATCATGAAATTATTACACAGGAGCATGTACATCATCATCGCCGTATAATATCCCAAGTAAATATTATGTGAGCGTATTGCGTCTGCATGAGCCATAATGAAAATCTTTGCTACTGCTCCAACAACTGGTAAAACCACACAGTTCTTGGTCATGTCATAGTCATCATTTTCTATATTCGTATTACTATAAAGCAGAGCTTTTGCATTACTGGTGGTGGAGACGAGCTTCATCTTTTCGAGATGACGACGACTGCTACGACTACTCACTACTTTTGCCTTAATAGACGCTGGAACGTGAGTTTAGCTTGTCAGTTGTGAATTGCAAGGAAGAAAACAAGTCAATAGGAGAGCAGAGGATGTTAAAAAAATAGTTGACGGAAAACAAGCATCTCATCTGTCTGCGTACCAGTTTTTATATTTCATAAAAAAATATTCGTAGGAAACGGAAGACGTTGTTGCAAGTTAATCTGACATTTTCAAGTTATTATTAGTCTACTACTACATATATTCTTCAGTCAGTTTCTCCCAACCTTTTCCCCTGTATACTATGTAGCGATAGCCATGTGTGTCTGTTGAACAAAAAATGGGTTTCACAGGTGTGAATGTTTTTTTTTTCGCTAAAAAGAAAAACATTTTCTACCGAATACATAATATTATCTACCTTTTCCCTGTGTGGGTGTCAAAGACGACTACTCCCAAAAAGTAATTGTGTGGGAATGAGAAAAAACAATCTTTACTCTGACAGAGAGAATGGCTAATTTGTGGCTGATACTACTGTAGTGCTATTACAATGAGCACTGTTGTTATATAGCTAGTTACACAACTTGGCTCATTTAAATTTTATTGTACTCCATTTTTCACTTGCACTCTTTGCTACTCACTGAACAAAGTAAAATAGGAATAATAAATACGACACTCGCTTTGCTACCTTTTTATTTAGCAATTTTTCTCTATCGCTCACAGAGTCTCTCTCTCGCTCTCTCTCTCCCTCTTCTGCCACTCTGCTCCCCTTTTCCTATTCATGCGAGAACGAATTATACCGAACCAAAGTTTTCAGCTGTTTCGTTATGCTGCCGTTGCATTATTATTTTACGTTGGAAACTAAAAAGTGGTAACTTTGGAAAAGAAGCAGCAGCAGAACAACGCACAACTAAACTGTACAAAGAAACTTTTGTAGAAACAAGAATGAGTAGCAGCAACTAGATAGAAGAAAAGAGCCAAGTATCTCTAATAATATAAGAGCCTGAGAACAGATCAGCCTTTGCGTAGTTCAAGTTTGGCAACAGGAGAGCTAGTCTCCTTTTTCTCAAACATTCCCAAAGCCTCACTCGACATAGAAATCATCATCATCATCATCATACTTGTATTATCATATCATTCTTCTTCGCAACGAGCCCGATACTTTTTCTCCAGAGAGTGATTTCCTTTCCCTACATTTATTTTCCCTTTTCATCACTACATTATATTATATAGTAAAAGAGAACAAACATTGCAGATTTTTTTTCATCTAGCTAGTTTGATAACATATTAGTCGCCTATTTTTTCAGTACAAAGTACTGCATGTTTTTTATATGACTCTGTGTAAAACTACCTATACACATTGCATAATTCTGTACTGCAAGTAATCACGTTTAAAATTTAAGACATTTTTTTTGCAGACAACCTGCTGATTATTTTTTTCTCTATTTTTTGACATCGTTGAGACTTTGCAGTAGTTGTAGTTGTAGTAGTGGCAGTCACATTGAACATTGACCAAGCAAAGCAATTGGTGGTGGTTGGTGGTGGTGTGCTGCTTATTTACTGCAGACAATTCAACTTATTGTCCCAGCAAAAAAAGCTTCGTGTCAAGTAGAGAGAAAGAGAAGGAGAGAGAGAGAGAGGTTTTCTGTTCAACTTTGGAGCAGAACTAGTAGAAGAGTGGTACAAGTAGTGTTTAGTATGTAGTAGTGGTTGGTGGGACTGAGACTGAAGTAGTAAAATGTCATAATAATCTTCCATATAGAGCAATCGTTTCACAATAAGAAGAAGAAGAAGTAGTGGTGGTGCAAGTGAATCTTTTATTATTATTATTATTAGTATATGTCGCTATATGTACTAGTACTACTGGTATATGTATGGTGTTGGGAAGACGGAGAAAGGGAAAAGCAAACAGTTCTACTTCTAATTGACATTGTGGCAGCTACGTGCTATCATTGCTATCGCTACATATATATACATAGACGTATAAACAAAACTGTAATATCCCTGTATTGATACCTGGTAGAAAGAAAGAAAGCTCATTTTTTTTCTCCTTGGCCGTCGTGCATACTAGAGGAAAGTAAGAGAAAAGTAATCGATAGAACGTACCATGCCTGATTTTCGGACGGCGGGTGCTCCTATGCCCATTCCAAACAGTAGTAGTAGAGACAACGGAAGAGGGGATAGTACTACTGCTGCTGCAGCTGCAAGTGGTGTTATTGAAAAAGCGAATAATCGTCCTTTTGCCGACTCGAAAGATCGTAACGTTTCTGAATCAGACTCATTTCCAGAGAGCCCCTACGTGAATCCTTTTAGCCCAGGAAACAGTAACTGGGGAAACATGAACATTCCAAAGTCGTTTAGCTTAAATGTTGAAAACAATGCTGACTGGAGCATGGATACTCTCAATTTGGGGGATGAGAGGGACTTGGCGCACAGGTTGGTTAAGACGCTTGGTTTTTAATAATACTTCCTTTAAAACAGCTATCATCATCACAAAAAATTCATAGCATCTTCACCAATCTTCTCTTATGCATAGTAAAATGTTGCAATGCAAGGGTGCACTTGACAAAAATTAAGTTTAAGGTCTTTTAGTAAAAAAATGTACTCCTGTGGCAGCTTCCATCATTTATCATGATTTAAAAAAATGAATTTTGCTTTTAAGTGCAAATGAATGTGTGGAAATTGCAAAAGTAAATATAAATTCTTTTGATTTGTGTGGTAATATGTTGCAGCTGTTGAGCTGTATAACTTTTAAGATTTGGCAAGAAAAATGGTTTGGCTGCGTGGCAGTATGCAGTAGTAGCGCAAAGCTGTGTGAATACGTTACACGATGATGATGCACCTACCGAAAGCGCTACTGCGCTAAGCCAGCTATGAATAATAATATGTCGTTAAGCATAATCTTATGATGTCGTTCAGTTAATGATTTGCATCTTACTTTTTAATTGCAGGATATTTGTCAACAGAAGTTTGCATTTGGACAAAATTAAGTTCTTTGGCTTTGATATGGACTACACTCTGGCCGGTAAGTCTCATTCCATCCCTTTCTTTCTTCATAATTAACTTTTCGGTGGTGACAGATTTACCCTTAAAGCTGTTAATAACTGAAAAGATTAAGATAAGAACACAGCAAAGTATGTAATTTTTTGTCTGCCTACGTACAAAAGTGGAAGGCAGAGACAAACGTTGACGTATGACTTTTGACATATTTTTTTCAAAAAAAATATTAATACCTATCTTCAAGGTTATATGAAAAAGTGAATTAATACTTGGTCAGTAATGCATACATACATACATACATCAAGTATTATGTGAATCATGACCCTTCACCTTATATTTACGATTATGAATGATTTATGTTAATTTCAGGGATTGTTTCTGTAATTAAAAGTTGTCATAAAAATTTGTAATTGTGACAGATTCTTGCCCCGCTGCTACTTGTGTTATTGGGACAAGTAAATGTGTAAATAAAAATCAGAGAGCTTGGGCAAATAATGAAAAATGTTGTTTCTTTCTCGTAGTTTTTGACAAATTTGGTTGAAAATGAGAAACCTGACTATGTATCTATCGTACGATCTCTATACAAGATGATGCAGAAAAGTTGTTTATCAATTTACTCGCGCAGAATAAGCTGAGAAGCGTTTTTACAAAAGAATTTGGGCTGGGCTTGTCAGGCATGTTGTTGATTAAAAGGGACGACGTGATACGTGATGTAATTCGCATTTATGTATACTAGTTTGACAGGCGAATTAAATGCAAATACCTTTCAGCGATTCTTATTACTACACAGATCTCAAAAAAGAATTAAATAATCCAAGGATTATTTTTGCTTCTGCTTGTTCTAGTGTACAAATCTCCGCAGTATGAAACATTGGGATTTAATTTAGTAAAGCAGCGGCTTGTCCAGATGGGCTATCCTATTGAACTTGAAGAATTTGTTTATGATCCGTCATTCCCCATTCGGTAAGTATAAAGCATGTAATACTAATGCAACATTGGAAGCACAGATAGTCCAATTGTATGTATATATGTAGGTAAATAGTATGAAATGATCATGTTTTTACGATTTTTTCAGAGGTCTGTGGTTTGATTCTCACTATGGAAATTTACTCAAGGTTGATGCTTATGGAAACGTTTTGGTTTGCTGCCACGGTTTCCGTTTTTTGAAACAGTAAGGCAAACACTGTCAAACGTCATGTTATTTTCATGTTGATGTTTTTTTCTCCTACTTTTCGTCAGTAAGGTGTAATTTTTATTTTTTTGTGTGTGTTATAGATCTGAAGTTTATGAAATCTACCCTAGTAAATTCTTAGCGTTGGACGAATCTCGTGTGTATGTTTTGAATACTCTTTTCAACTTACCGGAGACATATCTCCTGGCTTGCCTTATTGACTTTTTTACCAATAGACCTGACAGTTCAGTGTACGACAGATACAAAATGTCAATTTTATTCTTTTTTTCTATTAATGCATGCATGTATTTTTGCATATAAAAGGTTTATTTTTGTATTTTCCTTGATGATATATTAGTGAACTGACTGGTGTCCGCTGGGACAAGAAAAGGTAATTATTTTTACCA
>JAHZMT010002827.1:0-16485 GCA_027743785.1 Sinhomidia bicolor
GTAAAAATTCTATACAAATATTTGCATAATAATACTTATATTATTGTAATTGGTATAAATTAATTTAAGGGAAAGTCAATAATTGAACTTAAATTACTGGTTCGCAAGTCCTGTTCAAAGTTCCTTTGAAACCTGCCTTGCAAGAGCATCTACCAATTCTTCCATGGTCTTCTTGCTCAAAACGAACGCATTTTGCATTTTCCACACAACCATGCTCTTGTTCCATGGTGCATCTGGACCCCATAAGTCCTCGACACTTTCTTAATTTTAAATCAAAGTGCTGGAGCATGTCCGGACACGAGCAATTATTGTTTATGCAAGCCAATCCAGGATAAGGATCGCATTCAGAATCATACCTCACTTCACATGTCGACCCGTAAACCTTGACGCATTTTCCAGCCTCGGTTTGCAAATAATTAGGTTTGCATTTGCACTCTGTGACCACATTCATCTGAACACATTCAGCATTATTTGTACAGTAGAGGGCAAACTCAGATATGGTGTCATTCATAGCACAAGGACCCCCAGCCAAAGTCACACATTGCCCAGTTGCCTCGTCGTACTCCATGTGCATCGGATACTTACATTGGCAAATTTTGGACCTACACGACAACTTGGAATCTCCGCATGGATGATCTGGCCCACAATCCATTCCATAGCCTTTTTGACAGGTTCTATCGCTGTGAATCTGTGTTCCAAATCCGCATCTACACACGCCCTCCTCACAAAAGGCATCATGTGGACAGTCATCCACAATTCTACCATCATCCTTATTTGTCTTTATTTGACAGGCAGCGCCAGCCGGAACCAGACATTTGTTCAAATCTGTATCGTAGACTCTGCTGGCGTCACACTTACAGGTTCCGGTAGTCTCATCGCAGCTAAGAAATAGGTCTGGATCGCACTCATTATTCACCTTACATGAGTCCCCATGTCCCTTTAGCTTTGCACAGGTACCATCCTCAGCTTCAAAAAAGTTCTTTTTGCACTTGCATAAATGATCTTTGCCATTAAACTCACAAAATGCGTTCGCCCCACATTTCAGTGTTCCATTGCCATACCTCCAGTGATTCGTTGTGACTCCTCGAGAGTGGAATATTTTCTCATCTTCGTCGTCAAAAGGATAAAACTTTTGGGCGCAGTTGGTTCCAGCTTTACCTACACACCGTTTTGCAGACTCTTCATAGTAAAGTTCCTCTTTCCCAGGAGGATTGTAGCAAGTGCATTTCATCTGTCGACAGCGAAACCATTTAGTAAAGTCGCATTTTCGACTTTTGTTGCAAACTTCCGCATACCGTTGCCGGTGACCGGTATTGGCGCCCCCCGATGGATGAATATTTATCGCCATAATAGATGCCAGTAGGACAATAGCTAGTCTTAGATTCATTACAACGAAGAAAAAAGTATTTTGCTACTGTCAAAAAAATGCTGAAATTCAAAAGATGTAACTCATCAGGTGGTTATCAAAAAATAATGCTTTCCTTTCATAAAAACAACTATGAAAAAATATATGAAAAGAGAATACATTTAAAAATTTTATTCATTTTTGTCACGTAATACAAGTTTTTATGACAGAATGGCAAGCATAAATCTGACCAAAAAACTAATTTACTATTCAAGTAAAATGTGAATGTCTACTTTACCTTGTAATCTTCTTTGTCTGTTTCTTCAATATGGCAGACGTTTCCTTTTTCGGTTGTCCTTTTTTTCTTTTATTGCTATATTGCTTGAAAACGCACAACAGCGGAAAGTCTAGCACCAACCCAAGTGGCAAAATATACAATAATGACACTGCCAGACACACGAACCACAAACAAAGAGAGCAGCAAAAACGGCAGCAGCCTCTCTCCTCTTGAATAGGCAAGTGAAATGAAGTAAAAATGATAATAATACACTTTTTATATATTACTCTACACACAAAGTTGTGTGTAAAAAAAAGCTTCTCAAGTGCTGAGTATGCTGCAATGCACTACAAAAATAATGACGTGTTGTTGTTGTTGGTGGTGGTGGTTGTGCTCTTCCTTTTTATTATATGCCTACTTCCTATCCTCTTTTGTCGTTTTTATTTTTTATTACTTTTTGCCGTACAGATGCAGTTGTTTTGCGTGCTAAAAAGTAAAAATAAACGTAAAATGTGTTGAAAATCCAATAAAATGTTGGTAAAAAGTGCAAAGTACACAAGAAGAGAGAGATATAAAGCGCAAATGAGAAAGCAGGAGGAGAAAACAGCAGCTAATAATATTGTGGTGGAGCCGATGGTGTAGTGTGTGTTTTGTGGTGAAAGTGAAATGAAAGTGAAACAAGGTGAAGAGGAGACGTAAAAAAGCAAAAAAAGGACTCAAGTATTATTAATACCATTTTCTCTAGCACTTCTCTACATATACATATTATTTATATATAGATAGATGCATGCATATTCACACAGCATGTAGTGCTGATATTGGTACTTACTTACACAAACACAAACAAGAGGACGAATTTCATCTTGCTTTCTTTCCACTTGTAGTGAACAGGAGAACATGCTTGCAATGAGAAATCGAGGTTATTGTGTGCTACCTAAAAGCAGCAAAAAAATACTACAGAGGGAATCTGAAAGAATCCAAACTGGAGTGAACCAGAGTGATAAGAGAGAGAAAGAGAGAGTGAAAGAGTGCAAGAGAGAGAGAAAAGGCTAGCAGAAGGCTGGTCGGCTGGTGAAAGTAGAAAATGGTAAAATCGTTATGTAGCGCAATAGATATAGTATATGCATTAATATAATAATAGGATACTATACATATTTTAGGCCTTTCTAATGTTCCATCTTGTGTAGGTAAGTATAATATTCACTGCATATGACAGAGGAGAAGCAGCATTTTAGGAAACAAACCAGGAAATCCCATGTCATGATAAGATGTTGTGTGCAGAGAAAAAAATATATATGTGCATGTGTGGAGTGTAAAAGACAAGAAACAAAAAGTCTGTGAAAAAAAAGATACAAAATACAATGAACTCCCACACCATATTGCATTTTAATATGGACAGTATCTCTGCAACTATCATCATCGATGTCAACACATATTGCTGAGTTTCCCCCAATATCGATTCACTGCGCATAAAGCAGAGATCCAATCTAAAACTGAAAACAAAAACAGAGATATTATTATAGCTCTCTTTATGGTTGGGCAAACAATAGACTGAATTTGTTTGCTTATATTTTGGTCATGCGGCAGTAAAATGCAGAGAGCCATTTAGTATATTTTATGACATGGTAGATGACTACAATAATGGATTTGTGCACGCATTGTGCTGATACTGATGCACACTACCGCAAAAAAGAAACTGGTAGGGACAGATAATTTCCTTTTATGCTGGCTGGCAATGCAGTTGTCAGGTTGGTGAAAGTACCAAATAAAAAGAGGAAAGTTTTTCAACTTGAAAATGCAAATACAAATAAAATTAATTATCTTTTATTATTATAATAATTACTTGACCCAGTATCGAGGAATACAGTATGGCATAATGGTAACAATAATAAAAGCAATAATTAAATAAAATTGATTTCTAGTATACATTCATTCGGGCTAATTTAATTCTTAGTTTTACACCAAGAATTATATTTGTAACACTATTTTAGAATTATAATCTATACCTGGTACGTGCATAAATATAGATTTTTTTGAACTTTGGACCAGTTTTAACGTGTATAGGTAATTTTTATTATTTTTGTGTGCTTATAACTGTTTACAGATCAATACTAGTTTTAGTGCTATCATTGGCAATTGAAAATGTTGCTAATATGAGTACTATCAAAGCACTACCGAGTAATTCAACAAGCTTCCAATAACCACCCATTTCAACATTATTTGAAGATGTTGACGATGCTTGCATTTCTCCTTTTTGCTGACTCACTTCAAGATAATGAGTGTAACAAATAGTATCATTATTACAAAAGCGAATAACCTCATTCTCCCACTTATCAATAAATTTTGCTGTTGTTTTTCCCAAAGCGCTCCCCCCACTCTCATCATCCTTTCGTCAGTTTGATTTCAAACATGTCTTTTGTGGCGTTGTCGTAAATCCTCTTGCGCAAATGCCTAAAAAATGCATACCGTTGAAAAACTCAAAAGTATCATAAACATTTAAAAAGTAATTATCGAAAAAGAACTTACATTTTCCCCAGTTTAACTGTGCGTTGGCTTTCACACAATACGCATTACTTGTGCATACCGCCGATGTGCTATTTCCGTCCTTCCAACATCGACTTCCTGCAAGTCCTACGCATCTTCTCAGCTTTTCGTCAAATACGCTCAGTTTGTCTGCACAGTCGCATTTATTCTCGACACAAGCGAGTGGAGCAAGGTTGTCACATTCCTCATCCACTTCGCATGGCATTCCATGCTGCTTTACACAAATTCCAAAGTTGGTCTCTACATATCCTTCTTTACATTTACAATAGCTGAAAGCTGGGCTCTCCTGACAAAACGCGTTTTCTGTACAGTTTTGAATAAAATAAGGATCATCTACGCCCCTTGCTTCTCTGTCCGTGGTACAAGGTCCCGACACAAGTGACACGCATTCTGTTCCAGAATCACTGATTTGGTGAGATGGATATTTGCATGCACATTTTTTGTTTCTACAGGTGAACTGAATATCAGAGCATTTATTATCCATAGAGTCACACATATCCCCCAATTCTCTACCACATGTTTTATCGTTAGTTATCCTGTAGCCAGGTTTACATCTGCAAAAGCTATCATGACAGGACGCATGTTCCGCGCATTCGTCTGTTTTAAAAAATTCCTCACTAATCGACTGAAATTCAATTATTCGACATTTTGCGCCGACAGGAACCATGCACTTGTCATTCTTCTTATCGTACCGGTGATTCTTGTTGGCATCACAGGAGCATTTGCCGCTGATACATGAGAAGAAACGGAACTGGTCACAGTGTTCATCCAAAGAGCACTCTGCGCCATAGTCATGTTGCCGAATGCAAGTGTGGTTAGCGGCTTCGTAGTAGCGAAAATCGCATTGACAAATATCCCCTGGAAAGATACACTTTGCATTTGTCACACAAGCGACTTGATACCTTGTGCTCTGTACAGAATTGGAATCCGGCATGGAGCGCAGGCAGGAGTAGCTGGCAAGGGAGGCACAAGAATCTCGGCTGATATCGTAGATCATTTCCTGAGGCGCCGCGCAAGAACACTCTCCATCCAAACAGCTGAGGAATTTTATGGGATTGCAGGGATCTGTATCAACGGTGCATGCTTCTTTGTGGTCTTTTCCTAGGTGCTTTAGCAAGTATGCAGAGGACATGGAAGCATTACAAGTACAAAGCCACAGGAGGGCCATACACAGGATGCGGGTTACTTGGAGCCATTCCTGCAAACAACAATGGAAAAAAATAGTAAAACATCTTTCAATTTTCTCCAAAACTGCAAAAATATGCTCATTACCATTTTTACGGTCCAAAATTTATGATATGCTATGTCGCTGAAAAACCAAGTAAAACAAACTTTTATCACGCACGCAACTCTCTTTCCCTTGCACACTTTCGTCCTCCCTTGTTTTTGCCTCTGCTAATAACTTTTGCTTTTACGATGTACTAGGTCTAGGAAGATGATTTAATATCCAGCAATCATCCTATTTAATTTAACTTTGACTCTGCTGTTGTTGACGATGATGATGATGGTAGTAATAATAATAATAAATGATAATGGCAATGAGGATGATGAATATTAAAACAAACCTCGCAAGATTTGCAGTGGTCCTCGTCAAGTGTGTAATTAATCACTATTTAATTTTTCAATGGTAATAAGAACGTGACAGGTTTTGTGAAAAGTGCGCGATAATGGTGGTATTCAACAGTGGTATGCTACGATGATGTACTTGGTGGTTGTGCGAAGGAGGAACAACAACGCGGAAATTGTGTGCCTGTCTTGTGTTCCATCATGATGGTCCAAGTCCAACGGGATCATCATCATCACTGTGTACCTATGTACGTACATTATTATAATAAGCATGTATGCGCACTGTTATGTAAACAGAGTACGCACGTTGGATAATAGTCGTTTTTACAAATCATCGGTAATGGAGACCGTCGTCGTCGTGTGTGTGTGAGAGAGTGAGAGAGAGAGTGAAGGAGTAGTACTTTATGTTCGAAGAATCCATGAAAAAAATGGAGGAAAGAAGGAGCAACAACGGAATGCTTCACTTTCGGCTATATAGGATTTATTACAGCCAGACATATTATTATGATAGCCTATAGAATGACTTTAGCATGTTGCAAAAAAAATAATGGAGTCTAGAATGATATGATATCATGACGGCTTATGAAACATGAGCCGAAAAATATGATGTATGACATATCATGGAGATGATAATTTTAATAAGATTATTATATCACAATCTCTAATCAAACTCGGTAGAAAACTTTTAGTTGGTGGTGGTAGTGTTTGATACTGCTGCTGTTTTGTGCATGCAATAGTGCGATTCGCGAGAATTTGTGAAAAGAGAGAAGGGAAGAGTTGGAAGCTCTTTTCTTTTAATTTATTTTTAGGCAAAGAAAAAGCGTCGTGCTGTGAGGATGATAGTGGTGATGGCACTTGTAAGCACGAAATTACCACCACCATGAAATGACTAAATGACACATCTCGCATGCCAAGCTATATATGTATACATAAAGTGGATGTTTATATTATTTGCAACAATAGCTGAAATAGTAGAAATAGAGAGCATGCTGACTTACATAATAAAATAATAATAGTAGTAAAGTTGTTGGTTTATGTTAGCCAGAACGTAATATTTTAGTACTTTGCTTGCGCTAATAGAAATTGACAGGCAAAGCGGAGTGGTAACAGGAGTAGTAAGTCATCGTGAAGAAGAAAGAGTCAACGAGAAAGAAGATTGGAACAAGAGATTGGAGACGATGAGAGATGTTACCAGCTTGATCTATTTGTACAGTAATTTAATACTAGACTACACACACTTGTTTAGCTCAATTATACAGAAGGAGAGAGAAAACAGAGCATAATATAATAATAATTGGGTTTAATCACTCAAAAGAAGAAGAGCACTGTACAAAGTACTTGAGATTAAGATCCAGTTTAATAGCAGTTCTTTTGAGACATGGGTCTGTCTTGTGTTCTTTTCTGGTACTTGATGGAAAAAGTGTAACGATGCGCTTTTAACAGTGCTATAAATATGCATGCACATAAGCAGATCATAAAAATGTTTATGTGCATAATCAGAGGGATCGTACTAAAGATGATCAGTAAACATTAAAATTGAGGTCAATAAATTAAGGAAGAAAGTGGTTGAAAAAGTGCATTTATGGTTATTTTTATGATGCAATATTTATTAAAAGACTGAAGTTTTATGAATAATAAATAAATTTCAGCTCGCAAAGTTAATTAGTAGCTGACATGAATTTTTGGATATAAAACTACGTAGGTATACATTTTTGTTGTAACTTTGAAAATTCATATCCATCTTTGCATTCACAGCGACCATCCAATCTGGACACGTGTTCCACACAAATCCCGTTCTCTATGCATTCCGTTGGCACATCCATTCTGAAACTGAGAATTCTTTCCAACTGAATAAATTTGCATCGAGCTCCCACCACGCCCACGCATTTTCTTCTTGTCTCATCCCACACCAACATTTCGTCTGGACAAGCGCATCTTCCATTGACACATGTTAGCTGACCAATAACTTGATCACAATCTTCATCCTCAATACATTCAGACAAGTAACTAGGCACACAGTTTCCTGAAGAATCTTCAGCATATCTATCGATACACTTGCAGACATAATCAAACATCACATTAGCTTCATCAGCGTAATCGGATTTGACGCAATAGGGAAAGCGGAATGCAATTTTGACTAAATGATGAGCTTTCGTCTCCCAGTGAAATGAGTGATGAAGGAATGCACGGTCCGTCTGGCTTACTAAGGCACTGGCCCAAAGTCTCGTTGTAGACTTGGTGGACAGGGTATCTACACTGGCAACGGCCAGATCGACAAGTAAGTTGAATATCAGAGCAAACATATGCTTCCATGTCACATAAACCTCCGTGAGCTACGCCACAGGTTCCGTCTGAAGACATTTTATATCCATCCAAGCAAATGCATCGCTCATTGGAACAATCGGCATGCCGAACGCACTCTGTTTCAACGGAAGAGGAATACGCGTCGCATTCACCACCCACGGGAATAAAGCATTTTCTCTTGACTCGATCAAAAACCATGGACTTTGAACACTGACACTTGCCGTCGTTGCACTGCAGCCCTTCTGTCGCTCGACATTGGCCACTGTCGTCGCAAGATTGGAATATGCTACGTTTTCTTAGACAAAGACCACGAGAGTCTTTAAAATGTTCTGGTGAACATCTACAAACTCCTCCTGTGCAATGTGCATTATCTACACAATTGGAATCACTATCAAAAAAGTCGAGTGGGCCACCTCCTGCGACTTCTGTGAAAAATGGAATGTTTTTTCTCAACTTATTCCAAAAGTAGGCGGCAGGAAGCGTTCTAGTCGCAGTAGCATCGCTGACGGATCTCATGTCGTTACTTCTTTGTTTGAACGGCAACATCATGCCACATTTTGAACCAGCTCGAAGTACACATTCAGTTCTTTTTCCACTTGTCAACGGCTTGTCAGGATTTAAACGGGCAATAAACTCGGGCGAAGAGCAGACGCATGTACCGTTTGTACATGTAAGGCCAAAATGTGGTGCACAATCATCAACTGTTTCACATGACTCGCCATAGTGTGAGCCTCGCTTTGAAATAAAGCTAAAAGGATCTGATGATGATGACGTTACGTTGCGATGATGGGATAAAAGTTTATTTAATAATGCGATTTCTTCAATTTTGTGAAAACTTCTTGAAGCACCGGAAAAAGTTAGCCAAACAAGGACTGCTACAAATGCCAATCGATGAAACAAAAAAGCCATTTTAGTGAAATCTTAAATAATTCGATTTTAAAATCTGAAACCTGAGAACATACAACGGACAATACCAAACCAAAAATGTAGATTTTAAAAAATAAGTCAAAAGAACAACTGTATAAAAAATGATAATAATTTGGGTGTAGATTTGATAATGCACAATTTTAGCACACCGAAAATTTTCTAGCTTCTAATCAAGAAGAAGGACATGTACAAACTACAAGTGTACAATAAGAAGAGCATAAGAATTGTTGATTAATAATAAACTTTATTTTGTGTAACGAGTACAGATAGAATACATTTCTTAAAACTTACAGAGCATAGTTAAATACAGCGAGTAAATTCATAATAATCTTATCGCATTATTAGGTACGCGTGTTCACAATAATATCTTTTCATATGAATAAGTATTTTTTTATAATGTTATACTGTTCAGTACACTATGTACCTACATAGATTTTAAACGCTATAAACACACGTTCTATTTGCAATTTCTACCGAGTACTTATCGCAAATGCATTGACCTGCAATCTCTGTTTCCGATATGACACAGCTGGCAAATTCAATGCAGTTTGGTTTTTCTCTTGTACAACGGGAACCCACGAGCCCAACACACTAAAATAATTACAAACCAAACATTGAATATTTTTAACAATGCAATACTTTAATTACTATTATGGAAATGCTATGTACCTTTTTAATTGTTGGATCAAAATGTTGCAGCAAGTCATAACACTCACATACTCCATTTCGGCAAAATAAAGGCGTAATCGATTCGCACTCGTCAACCTCGCAACTTCTCCCAAACCCGGGAGAGCAAGTGCCTTTTTTTGTTTGAACGTATCCTGGCAGGCATTCACATTCCGAATAGAATCTCTTATCCCTGCAATACGCGTTCTTTATGCACTTTTGAATGTGGTAGTCTTCAGAGGCATTTTTTTCCAACCATTCATGGTTAACCTCGCATGGTCCTGACACAAGACTCAGGCATTCTTGAGTTTTCTCGTCAAAAATTTGATGAAGGGGGTGCTTGCTACAAACGAGTCATGTAAAGAATCTCAGAAATACGAGGAATTTGTTGTAGGCAGGCACATTGAAAGCAGTTACTGTATTGATAAAATCGACTTACCATTGACATTGACCATTGATGCAGTTGAAGTAAATGTCAGCACATTTTCTCGTCGGATTACAATCAGCCCCAAAACCCAATTTGCATTCTTGGCTGACACTTTTTGCAAAACCTGGTTTGCATACACACCGTCCCTGACGGCATACGGCGTTGCTCGTGCACTCTAAATCTTCATTCTCCATCTCGCATTCAGAATCAACAACCGCGACGCAAGTCATTCTCACCTCGTCATAAATCTGGCCTGCAAGACATAAATACAATAATAGCATATGATATTATCAACTTCCTTTGTTCATTGCCACGATGTTCTTTCAAGTAATATCATTGCAATACCACGCTTATCGCAGGTACAGGTCCCTTCAATACAAACCAGGCTCTTTGTTACAGTGTTGTCGCATTCTTGGTCAGTGGCACAGCTCTCCTTGTACAGCTTTTTCTTTACACAGGTTCCGTTATTACTGCTTGGGAGAAAAAATCCTTCCGCACACACACACACACCTGATGTATCACAAAATGCACCTTCAATGCACCTGTCCGAGTCGATTTGACATTTTTTCCCAGCGAGAATTACACAACCATTGGAATTGTCGTCGTAGATCATGTCCTCAGCAGTAAAACACGAGCAAATACCTTCCTGACAAGAGACCAATTCTCCGTGACAGTACTCTGTGGCTTCGCAATCGTCGCCATATTTCTTTGCAGAGTCTCCCTCAGGAAAAGGCGAGCTGGTGATGACACCCAGAGAAATAGAAAATGTGAAGAACGAAAGCAGAAGAATATTTAGATGAAGTGCAGAACACATTTTAAAAACATGAAAAATGGAGCAAAAACCAATCTTTGGCAAAAAGAATCCGAATTTTATTATGATGACTTTACAGAGCTCTGTTCATTTTCAACTGAATAAGCAAATATAGTAGTAAAAAATAATGAACAAGAGAAAGAATGGGGATTAAGAGTCAAAGACAAAGGAGCTGTCAGCAAGCTAGCAAGTCAGACAAAGTGCTCTGGTTAGAAGCAGTGTGGAACTAAATTAAGTGGTTCAAAACCTTCAAAGTTCGGCACATGTGCTATTGTAAAGTTGTAATTTATAGTACACCATACAAGTATTCCATCAGATATACTTGATGAAGTGCATCAAAAAACTTGCTCAAGTGTTTGTGGCCACTTTGTGCTACTGCTGTACTCATGAAAGGCCGACGACGTGCTAAACTGTCATGTGAAATGAAAAGTCATATAATCAGTCCGTTGTGATCATCTGGAGTAGTCTGGACTCTGGACTACTTTATGCGCTGGAGTATATAATGCTATGCTCATCGCTGGGATTGTCAAATTGGCAAATTCGCAACATCCTGTTTAATGGCAAAAATAAAGCACTTGAGTGCGGCCGCTGTAAAAGGGTCTAAAAATCTTTTATCCACCCACCCACGCCACCGAATTGGCATCATGCTCTGCTTGCATGCACTGCTCTTGACTAAGAATTTGCGTCGTCCATTCTGACGTTGTCCTATTGAAATGGTAAGAAAGAAAGGATAGACAATATTTTAAAACTTGATGAATTTTTAAAGTGATCTTGAATTTTTTTTTCTAGACATTATGTAACGTACATAAATTACATTGGGTACTTTCATTTTTATTATTTCCTTCCAATTTATTCTTGTGACTAATGTACAAGAACTGAGCTTGGGGTTGGCAGAAGTATAAAAATTATTGCTTTAAATTCATTTAGATAATATGCTGAATTAGTATAAGTGGCGTACTACAATCATCTTATTTGAATCTAGAACATACACACACGTTGTATAAATAATCATAAATTCCTAGAAATCTAATCTACTCTAACTAACTAGTGTCAATATACATATGAACGGCTTTATTATTATTAATTAATTAACTGGAACACAAATGCGATCCCGACTGCTCACATTGAAGTTTTCTTTGCACCTACATTTGCCAGGCAGTTGAGGATTGGGTTGAGAACACATGGCGTTAGCTGTACAAGAGTACTCATTCGAGTCTTTCTTATTGCACCTGGAACCAACCAAGCCTCTGCACGTTCTCGTTTCTTTGTCATACTTTGCTAAGCCATCTCTGCAGTCACAGTTGCCATCCACACAGAATAAGGGAGGTATTGGATCGCAGTCTGAACTGGACTGACATGGCTCTCCGTGCCCACCAAACTTTTCGCAGTGACCGCTAGGCATTTCCAAATGACCTTCCAAGCACTGACACTCACGATACGTTGAAACACCAACTTGTACACATTTTGAATTTCTTCCACAGTTTACATCGTCAACACAAGGACCACCTGGTGCAGACAAGCAGGAACCAGTGCCAGCTGCCGAGGAATTGTCAAATATTTCATAGTTTGAGTACTTGCATAAGCACTGGTTATCAATGCATGCCAACTCGGGAGTATTACAAGGTTGGGATTCAGTACAGGGATCGCCGTAATTGAGTCTCATTTCACAAGTTTTACTAGACGTCACCAAATATCCTTGTCCGCATCCGCAAACTGCCACGTGATCCAAACAGATTCCATTATCGAGGCAGTCATCGTCTCCGAAACAAATGGCGCCTACTAACGATACACATCTTTTGCGACGCTTATGGTAAAATTCGCCAATGTTACAGGTGCACTTTCCTTCGGGTCCGGAACAAACATCGCTTTTACATTCAAGGCCTCGTGTACACGGCTGACCATAATTTTTCTTGCGTTGGCACGACGTTCCCTCCAGTGACTGGTAGTAACCGTAAGTGTTGCAGGCACAAACTCCTCCAGCGCTCATGGAACAAAAGGCTCCTTCAACACAACGTATAGACGGGGGTAAATCTTTTGGGTTATATTCCGCATATTCTTGAGCAATTTCGAAGCATTTCTCTCCTAATCGAACCACGCACGTCTGTCGGGTGTAGTCGTAAACAAAGGAATGTCTTGCACAGTGACAATACCCGTTTTGGCAAGTAAGCCATTTCCCAAAGTCGCAGTCACTGCATTGAAAAATATTATACCTAATTCAGTGTTTATACATTATTTTCACCGGGCAGGACACCATGAAAGCATGTATCTTAATAGAGAAAATAGTAATACCTGTCACATGCACAAGGTTCGCTGTATCCCCGTTTAGCAAATTCCGTTTCGCCACTCTCGCTATTACTATTGCTTCCATTGCGATTTCCATGATTATGATTATTATTGGCTGGTGCGACGGACGCAACCTCATGGTGCGTTGACCTGACTGAAAATGTCAAAATCAACAACATCACATGAGTACGCATTCTTTCTTATTACCCACTTGCTGCACAAATACCGCCAATACTAGCAACAAATATTCCTTTCGTCATGTAACTGTAATAATAGTAAAGGTGTAACGCTTGAGTTAACAACATTGCTCGTCTTTGATCAGCTAAAGGCTTTTCAAATTAGAAATAAAGATGATTTACTGAAGAAAGCCACGCTACAATTACGGTAATACTAACAGCATGTGCGCTCTGTGATAAACTCATGTTTAGCATATCAGCTCAACTTATTTTGTCGTTATTATTATTAGTTTACAGTTTTTATACTGTCAGTCGGTGGCGTTATATTTCGTTTGGATGAGCAGCGACAAAGAAAAACATTAACTGGCTTAATTGACTTTATTCCGTGAAAATTTATGATGAAATGTGTAACGCGAGAAGAAGACACTTGATATATACTTAATAATAATAATAATGGTAATATATAAATAAATTTCGCACAAGCAGTAGTATTAGCGCGCACATGCTAAAATTACAAACAGACACTTGAAACTAAAAAAAATTGTACTCCATTTTCTTGTTCCATTTTTCAAGCATCACCATCAACCTAGCAAGCTAGTAAAAAGTTGCTTCCTGAACATCGCCACAAACATTACAAAACACTCACACTGGCAATAACTCACATGGATCGGTCATATGTAGTAGTATAGGCTCTTAGGCTCTACGTTTTTTACACTTACAAACTCATTCAACTGCTGCACATATTGTCAATCGTCCATCACCAAAAATGCTTGCAATATGTCAAGCTAAACTCTGGTTAAATTAGGAGTAAGGTCACATAGAGAAATAAGATATTGTAGCGATATGATGATCAACATCGCCATCATACTAAACGGTGAGCACAATTATATAGAACTAAAAAAATTTGCCTACTGACCGTGTATATATATGTGCGTCAAAAAAAACATTTTGCGAGTTGAGTTGATAGCTAAAAACAAGGCAAGTGATATGAAGAAATTATGAACATTTTTTATTTTATTTTTTCTTTAACTGAATATTTATGTAACTTTTAAACTAGGCACAGTTGAGCATAAAGAAAAATTGGGCACGCAAATGAAATCGAAAATTGTATTGAATTTTACTACGCACTAATTTGCTATATATACGATTTGTGTGTGTATATATTATGATATAATATAGATTTACATACATAAGTACATGCAGTACACATTTTTTATACGTGTATTCCATAATGCGAACGGTGACTATAAAAATTGGGTGTTTTTAAGGTATCATTACTTTTATTATTTACATTTGCCCCAACGATTTTCACTGTGGATCCTACTGATGATGTAGCAACTTGGGCTCTTTGAAGTTTTTCGTTAACTCGCTTTTGATAATTTTCTGTTCTTAATTGCTTCAACTGTTCCAACATCTCATCAATTTCTGCACTTTTTGTGGCGATGGCGGCCTTACTGAGAGCATCTTTGTTTTTGCTATTGTTGCTGGTCTTATGCTTAGCATGTTCCAGATTAGGGAGTGGTACCTTGCCAGGAAATGTGAATGGTCTGCTTTTCAATTTATTTACAGAGGTGGACGAAATTGGTCGCTGTTTTGATTGCTGTTCTTGTTGCTGTCTTCTTGTTAGGCTTTCAAAGCTTTGAATCTTTTTCATCGCCCTGATAAGCTTCACCGACTTTATTTGCTTGGCGGCCAGGATTTTTTGTCGAGTTTCTTGCAATTTTCGCTTATCTTCTTCTTTTTGTAGACGGAGCTTGATTTGCGTTTCTGGGATAGCAATGCTACGATAAAACTGATTCGGGTTTCCCATTGTTTCCTTTGTTCTTCGCAAGGCTAATTTAGCTGCTTGAATTTGTTGGATTCTATCTTGTCTTCGGACTTCCTCTTGTTGCTTTTTTAAACGCGCTTCAGCTTGAAGTTGTTCCGATTCTTGTTTTACTTTTATTGCTTTTTCCTGCTTTGACCGTAACATTTCTTCAAATGCGCGCTTGGAGTCGTTGTTTGCCTTTTGCAAGGATTCTGCCATGGCTTTTCGACGTTCCTTTTCCAATTCTCGCTGTTTCTCAAGAAGACTTTGCCATTCCTTTTCCTAATTCCAACAAAAAAATACAAGTAAGTTATGTATATGGTGATATTTAAAGGAAAACTTTTTATCTAGTTTTAATTGACAAATCAAACCTTTTGTCTAGTCGTTTCCCCAATCTTTTGCTTTTCAACCGCCACTTTCCTACTAGCTGCAATGGCCTTTTCGTAAGCCAACCTTGCCTGCAGCAAACGTTTCGATTCGGCAGCCTTTACTTCCTCCGCTTGCCTTTTCCCTAGCTCTTTGGCATGGTTGTCGACATCAAATATAGAAGTGTTGCAGACCATCAGCAATTCCAGCTTTGCCTTCTCCTTCTTCTCAGCTTTTTCGAGCAAATGTTGCTGTCGTAGAATTGTTGTAACGGTTGGTCTAGCTCGTAATTGCGTTTCCGAAGGTCCACTTTGGAAATTGGCGTTAGAATTCTTTTCGGGAGGATCGTTGGCTCCTAAAATTGCGCCTTTCCCTTTAGGTTTATTAATACTATCAAGCAAATCACTTGTGGATGCTCTCATGAGACCGTGCCTAACAAATATTTTTTTGTTCGATTTCATACTTCCAGGTTTTGATGAAAATACAATAACTGGGCTAGAACCCGTGCCAGCATGAACGGAAGCAGAGGACTTTGGTGTGAGTTGAAGCTCCTCTGTGGTAAACGCAAGTTGGCTGCCATGATCAATTTTTGTTGGAACTGCTGCAGCATCAAACAGACTGGGAACACTTTGAACACTGTCATTTTGCGTTGCGGATGCTTCAGAGGTGGACGATGACGACGATGATCTTGTTAGTGGTGCGTTTCCATCTTTCCTGTTGTAATCACGGAGCTCTTCTTTCGCGATAAATGACTCTTTTCTAGAAACTGTGGACGATGATGACACGAGCATGGCGTATTAGCATTTATGTGTAAATTGTCTAAATTGATGCTGACAATGACAATATAAATGTACATACTAAAAAATAAAGCGGATAAAGTCTATTAAAGTGAAATTCTACTCATTATTACAACCAACAGGTTTTAAAACAGTCTTTCACTATGGAAAAGGGGGTAGAATAATATGTTTTCGTAACAGGCATTCAAA
>JAHZMT010002829.1:0-14801 GCA_027743785.1 Sinhomidia bicolor
GCTTTGAGTTGTACCCTATTTTTAAGCCCTTCGGATTATCCCTTTTCTATTGTTTAAAAGCTAATCCTTTTTAGTCGGGCTGGGAAACAATCGGACTTGGCCGCACAATCAGGAAGTGAGTGAGGAGTTGGCTTTAATAAGCTTCAGTTTCTTTTTAGTATTTCCGTTCAAATATTAAATGACATTAGCCTAAATAATCAAAAAATAAACAGTGCAACAGCATTACTATACTACTGCCATAAGTAATTTATTTATGTGTCTGTGATGTGCCCAAGTTTTGCATAAAGTATAAATTAAAAATATAACTATCTTCCAAATCTGGTTTCATTGACTCCATCCAAGCGAAAATGTGTTTCTGATTTTAAAACCTGACCATGAATTTGTAAATCGCATGGGTGAGAAACTCATTTGAAGTGTCCAATTTTCTTTTCACATTTCTTCCGTACACATTCTTTCACAAAAATAAGTTCTCTGTCTTCATAAAAGAACCATACTGCTATGACTAATTTCATTTGAAATGAAAAGGAATTATTTTTCTAATGATGCTCATAGTCCAATGAATATAATATATTAAGATAACAGTATTGTATGGATGCAAAGTACGCTGTGGCAAGAAAATCCTTACTTTGGTTTTTATTTTTTAGGTATGCATGTTTATGCCTGCTCAGTTTAGCATACAAGACTCTTCTCATGCAAACTAGTCATTTATATATGAAGTCAGTTAACGATTAAGCTTGTTGGAAGCAGCATCAGCATCATTACCTCCAGTTAGTTCTAATCCAGCAGATTTTTTCTTGAAGCCACCGTATTGAATCTTGTGCTGCATTCTTTGTACTAATTCATTAATCTCTGCTTTTCGAACGTGTATTTTGGTGTAAAATGGCCCACAAGGTTTTCCAAATATTACTGCTTTCTTTTGCTGTATTTTGTACAAAATCAGTATTTGGTAAGTAATTAAAGAGCAAAAATGCTTTTTACAATAATTTGCAGATAATTTGCATTATTTTGTGAATTTCCTGTATAGGTCTCAAATGCTACACTTGTAACAGTAATGTCGATACAGATTGTTCAACATCATTACCTGCAAAAAAGTACCTGCAAGAATGCTCACATGACTCTTTCGAGGCACTCAGAGACTTGCACCAACAAAAAACACTTCATGAAGCCGAAACCATAATAAATGGTACAAAAATGGATGATCATGATCATGATGATCATGACGCCCCGATGTTTCCAGCAGCTGGTCATCCAGGAGAGGATGCTGCATCTACAGTGCATCCATTGGGCGACAAGGATCACGCAGTTAACCATACAAAAAGAAGTGCTGAGACTCCCAATGCAAATGTAACCGAACCAGGCCCTTTAACAATTCCGTCCTTCACTTTACCAACGGAAGCTACTTTTTGTCGAAAAATATCCTATTTTATTCCGGCTCAAAAGAATGGAATAAGTAAGTAATACATAATAGCAATGATGTTACAGAATATTTTGTGCTTTTGTGAAAGTTGTAAAACATTCATCACAATTTTTCTTGGCTATTCATTGTTCATTGTTATTACACAGACAGCACAATGGCAGCTCACGTTAGAGTCATTCGTTCATGTGGCTGGATTGGCGAGGAAAAGAAGGACACCAAGTCAGCTTGTAAATGGATTGGTACGGGAGATGGGGTTCAAATGGACCAATGTGTTTGTTTTGGCGATGGATGCAATTCTGGAAATTTTATGGGATCACTTTCAGCACAGACCATGATTTTAATGGCAGTAATGACAGCAGGATATTTTTATATCTTATGAACGACGGGTTTCTAAAAATGGATAATAATGTGACTCTTTATGGTTTTATTAATATGAATAAATGTCAGCATAGAACGGAAGAATTAATGGACAATAAATAAAAGTTCGTTATAATTTAATTGCGTTGTAGGTAGCATATGTTTTGTCTATTTCAAACTTAATTTTTAATGGTAGGTAACATCGTAGAGTCACAACGAGTATTTAGTAATTAATTTTTTTATTAACATGATATATTTTTTAAATAATGTTAATTTTGTGTAACCAAACTAGATATGCAATTGGGAACTTATATGCATTGCTTTTTTCTTAATGGTACTAATAAAAAATCAAAATGGGCTGTATTTTTATTTAATATTTTTAATATTCTTTATTGACATTTTTCTCCGCATATTTTAATAGACTACACATTATCATTATGATGACTTGTCATCGTTTACTATACAGTATAGTGTGTCATTCATTATAGATTTAATTTTAAATAGTATATAGCATAGTGCTATTATTTTTATACTGTAATAATGTGGTTTGATAGAATTAATGACATTTTGATAGCTTGCAAATTATTTTTTCCTGATGATGGTAGTAGTAGTTTGTCTTCTACTCTCTGTGACATCACTATAAGTAGCCTAGATATATCGTTGTCTATCTACTCAGTTAAAATTTTTACCAGTAAATTTTTTATGACTGGAAGTACTAAGTGAGTGATAATAGCACATTACCATTGACAGGTAAAGTTAGGTACACATTATTGTTTTTATTATATATTTAATTCATTTCACCGTTTTATTTCGTTTCATATGACACAAATATTAGTATATATTTAGTGGTTTGTTCTTCATTTTTTAACGACAATATCACTTACCCCTTAAAATTTTAAATTCAGGTTCATACTCTAATAATAGCGCCTGAAGTAGGCAGTAGGAAGTAGTAATGTATGTAGGTAGTAGTGATTTAGTGATGAACTACCACAACACGTCACATTATATTCAAATTTGAACTAAAGCTATACTTGAACTGAATTCATTGAATTGATTTGTAGCATTAAAGTTTTATGACTCAAGCTGCAAAACTTTTCTCCATTGACATTGGCTGTTGATAATTTTGTTGTATATAAGTTTACAAAGGAGGCAGCAGCAGATCATTATTACCTATACTATCTTTTGACATTGAAGCGATAATATGCGTGAGTTTTTACTGTTTATTTCATTTTATCATGCCAAATGTGCGTGTTGTGCTGTCGATTTCATTTCTGTCTAGAGTTAACAGGAATTGCATTTTTAAAACTGCAGTGGTTACTACAGCTTAATTGTATATTTTATATTACATATATTTTCTATCAAACTATTGACTTTTAACATGTGTTATTTTCTGTTTTGTCTGTAAAAACAGATTTTTAGAAATGCTGAATGAGAATTTATTCAAATTATCATCTTTTCTTAAGAATTCTTCTCTTGCACTGCACTGCACATCGCGTCACTGGCATTTGGCATAGGTATATACATATTTATTTACATGTCAAAACTGTTAACAATAATGCCTAAACAAAGCTACATTATAATATTTCCGTTTGATAGTCACTTAGACCTTATATGCGTGCTCTACCACGACCGCACATATACTTTAATATTATTATATTTTCATGTATGTAAGTAAACTAAAGCTTAACGCACACAAGGTATTCGAATCATTAGGCAATATAGTCATTCCTTTTCAAGTCATTTTAAGAGAAAAGCTCAGCAAAAAACCATCTCTTCAGAACAACATGTAGTAGTTTAACAACAATGAATAAACAGGACATGAAATTTTGTGTTTGAGAAGAAACTTGGACAAGATGAGTAATTAAGTAGACTCAAATTTTCCAAGAAGATGACTAAAAACTAAAAGTCTGGGAAAGTAACGTGATAACTATAATCTTATATTGACTGTAATTACTGCTGCACGCATACGCAAAATCTCAAAAATAATGTATTGTCCTACAAACGTAAATGTGCGTACGGATGAGATTATCTTGTATGCTACTTAAAACAGAAAATTAAAAATAAGTTGAGTCTAAAAAAATGATATCGCATTTCCATTTTTGTCTGAACTGTACATAATGACTAGCATCATATAAGACTATACAGGTACTATCAACTTAGAACATGTACAGCTACACATGCTATACAGCTTTTATATAAAATGCTCGACAAATCTACAACAGAACGAAATTAATGGTGAAGGATTTTTGTTGAATTTATGTTGATACAAAAAATTAGATCAAAAAATTAAAAAATACGAGGAGAATACCTAATAAATGTTTTTTGTTACATGTTTTCAATATTCTGTAAATTAAAAAACTTATTTTCTTAGCGTCAGAAATCCATTAAAAATTGTCCATCAAGGGATAGTTTTTTTATATGGATAGAACTGGAAGCACAGGCTTATTGTCTCCAAAAAAGATTCGACTCGACGAAATATGTATATAATGTACATTATAATAATAATAAGGTAGATAAGTGGTATGTACATTACACTCACTTTTAACTATATAGATATATTTTTACTCTTGATCATCGTGACTTTTCAAAAGAAGTGGGTACAGATACAAGATATAGCACATTGTTTTTTTTATTGTGATAAAACTCCTTTTAATTTTTAAACACCACCCAGATTAGGATATAACATGTAAAATAAACAAAAAATAATAATTTATAATAATGTATACAGTTAACTTTTTTATATATAGGTATTTTTTTATGTTTTCTTTATGTGTATTATGATATTATTATCGATTCGTCCATTTTACATCCAAAATGAAATTTTATAGTTCTCTGAATTTAATAATATATTACTATGTATTAAACATGATTGACTATTATCTAGATTTTTAAAGCTACATTTGTATATAAGTTTGTATTATGCATACAATAAAATAGTTATAAACTTGACTATGAGATGACTTGAGAATAGGTATAACGTTTAATTAAAGGTAAAGTAATAATAGTAATAATAATGTAGAATTACAATTAGCAAACTTTAAAAATACGCTGTACCTAGACTAAAAACCTATAGTAGTATATATAATATGTGCATACATGACATATATAATCATTTCCGATATTATCTATGTTGACAACAGTTATAAGTTATATAAACACTAGAATAAAATTTCCACATATGTGTTGGTATTTACACAATTGGTATTATCATCGGGAACGCTATTTTATGAAATAAGAAAATTCGGTATTCAGACTACTTTCTGTTGCATATTATAATATATCGAAAAAAATAGTTAGAATTAAAATGTCTATGAACTAGAAGAATAACTAGAATATATACTTTTCAATGTGCTCCCAAAATATTCGTTAAAAATTTAGCCTTTCTGGGATTGGAGTGCTTGAATCACACCTCCAACGGAGGGAAGAGTTGAGTTGCCCATGAGGAATTCGTCCACCTCACGAGCACATTGACGTCCTTCTGATATTGCCCATACCACCAAGGATTGACCTGTTTCAATTAAAACATTTTTTTCAATGTCGCTGCTTTGGACTTTTGGATACACACTCATTAGTCATCATTTTTGAACAAGAACACTAACCTCGTCGACAATCACCCGCTGCAAAAACTCTAGGAATATTGGTGGAGTAGCGTCCTCCAGATGTAGAAATGTTGCTTCTCGCATCCTGTTCGATTTCCAGTTCAGAAATAATGTGTTTCTCAGGGCCCAAAAAGCCCATAGCGAGAAGGACCATGTCACATTTGTAGATCTATAAAAATTAAGACTTTTGTAAAATGGGACGAGCAATGATTTTTAGTAAATAAAAAGAATAATCATTGTTCATACCTGCTCAGATCCTGCCACTTCTTCTTGCTTCCAGCGTCCAGTTTCATCTCTAGTCCAATCAACCTGCACAGTTCTGATACCAGCAACATGGCCATTGCCATCATCCAAAAATTCCTAGATAGAAAAATTAATCTCGTCAGTTATTCAAATTTTTATAACAAGTTGTAATATGTGCCTACAACAAAGCAATAAAAGATTTCACCTTGCTGAGAGTACTGAATTTCCTGGGATCATTTCCATGTCGAACTTTGACTTCCTCGTGTCCGTAGTCCACCTTAAATGTCCTTGGCCACTGTGGCCATGGGTTGTCCCTTGACCTTCCATTTGGTGGCTGTGGTAGAATTTCAAATGTGACAATGGATTTTGCTCCCTGTCTCAAGGAAGTGGCAATACAATCGCATCCAGTGTCACCGCCTCCAATTACAATAACATCTTTGCCTTCTGCAGACATTGGCACATGATTGATTGAGTTGCCCATTTGTTTCTTCTGCCAAGTTTCCAAGAAATTCATAGCAAAGTGGATTCCTTCCAACTGACGACCTGGAATGGGCAAGTCTCTGGGCCATGTTGCCCCAAGACAGAGTGAAATAGCATCATACTCATCGTAGAGTTCCTTTAAAATGTCAAAATGCAAAATTACATATTAATTTATTATTGCGATATAACTTGGGTTTAGTGTAGTAATATCTTTAATAAAAATATTGCAATTGAATTATTGCTCAACTGTACCTTTGAAGTTATATCTTTTCCAACGTGGCAATTTAATCTAAAGTCAATTCCTTCCTGTTGCAATAATTTAACTCTTCTCTGAACAACTTCCTTTGACAGTTTCATGGTGGGAATGCCATATTGAAGAAGTCCTCCTGCTCTATCGTTTCTTTCAAAAACGGTGACAAGATGACCGGCTTTGTTAAGTTGGTGAGCAGCTGCAAGTCCCGCAGGGCCACTGCCAACTACAGCTACCTTCTTTCCAGTTCTGAACGTTGGAGCGTTGGGTGACACCCATCCTTTCTCGAACGCGTTATCGATGATGGCGCATTCAATATTTTTAATGGTTACGGCTGGCTCATTAATGCCCAAAACACAGGCTCCTTCGCATGGTGCTACATGAAAAAAAATATTGCAATAAAAGAGAAATTCATAAGAATTCATAAATGTTACCAATTTAAAATAAGTTTTTGCAAAATGAATTATTCTAAAGGGATATTTTACCAGGACAAACTCTTCCAGTGAACTCTGGGAAATTGTTTGTCTGCAAAAGTTGTGCCAAAGCCTCCTTCCAGTTATTCTGGTATATGAGGTCGTTCCATTTTGGAATAATGTTACCCAAAGGACAGCCATGGCTAGATTGGCAAAAGGGTACTCCACAGTCCATACAACGAGCGGCCTGAGTTCGGAGAGTTTTGCGAACACCAGTAAAGTTGTATATTTCGCCCCAGTCATCCTGTCGCTCGGTTGCTTCTCTGTACACTCCCCTTTCACGAGGATATTTGATAAAACCACGTACTTTGTCTGGAATGGTTTCCTCAATGTCCTTAACCGCTGGCTCCACCGGCTTTTTTTCTGGAGTAGCAACAGTTTCCGTGGCTTGCTCTTCTGCCATTTGTTTAAGAGCTCGTTGATACTCATACGGGAATACTTTGACAAAGTGGCGCGCACTAGCAGGCCATTCTCCAAGTAACCGTCCTGCAATTTCAGATCCAGTTTTTGCTTGAAACTTTACAAGAAGTTCTTTGACTAGTGTCAAGTCTTCTGGCAGTTCCAATGGGAGCAACTCTACCATTTCTGGATTGCACTTGCTGTGAAAAATTAAATACAGTCAGATATTTTACAAATTTGTGTTATGAAAATGGATCACAAAAGATTTTCTCAACTGTACTATATTTTATACTTGTTTTAGAAAATTACCTCTGGAAACTTCCATTAACGTTGTATACGTATGCAATGCCACCACTCATGCCAGCAGCAAAATTTCTTCCAGTTAAACCCAAAACTACTGCAATTCCACCAGTCATATACTCGCATGCATGGTCGCCTACACCTTCACATACTGCAACCGCACCAGAATTACGTACACAGAAGCGTTCAGCAACAATACCACGGAAAAATGCTCTTCCAGTAGTTGCGCCATACAAGCACACGTTTCCGCAAATCACGTTGTCTTCACTTTTGAAGTCGGATGATGATGCCTTTGGCGGATAAATAACAATCTCCCCTCCCGACAGCCCTTTCCCAACATAGTCGTTTGCGTCACCCTCCAAGCTAACTGAAATTCCTTTGATCATGAATGCACAGAAACTTTGTCCGGCGGATCCAGTTAGCTTTATACTTATGGAGTTGTCGGGCAGTCCTTCATCACCGTATGCTCTATACAGGTAAGCATGTATAATACATATGTAGATTCACTTTGTTCATTTAAAAATTTATTACTTGCTCGCCAACTTGCTAAAAAAACGCACTACCTTGCAATGTGGAAACTCAAGGTGGAAGCAAATGCACGGCAACTATTGACCATATTCATTTCAATGTCAACTCTGGTTTGTTTTCCCTCCAGTACAGGTGCAGTCATGGCCAAAAGTTGGTTGTCGAGTCTCTTGTCCAGCTCAAAGTCCTGAGCTACAGAGCCTCCCAAAATGTTGACGCCAGGACGCATCCACAAAGCATTTTTGAGGAGTCCACCAAAGTCCAAATACCTCGCTTTTGGATGAGTAGTTTCTCGTACTTTGAGTAAGTCAGTACGACCAACCAAATCCTGGAATTTACGAACTCCCAGTCTCGTCATAAATGTACGGATTTCTTCTGCCAGCATGAAAAAGAAGTTGACAACGTTTTCAGGTTGACCTTCAAACTTTTTACGGAGAACTGGATCTTGAGTAGCTATCCCCACAGGGCATGTGTTCAAATGACATTTCTGAAGAACGTAAAAGAAACCATGAGAAAAGTTACGAGCAGCCTTTTAGTAGAATTTTTGCCATTTTTAAAAATTGATTGTCCATCACTTCAAACAGACTGAATTTATTTATGGAATTCAGAATGCGGCATGTGAAAGCACGGTAAATTCTATAAAAAAAATTATCAGTACAAGGTAGTACATACCCGCATCATGGTACAACCCATTGCAATTAATGGGGCTGTAGAGAAGCCAAACTCATCCGCTCCCAGCATAGCAGCCACTATCACGTCGAAGCCAGTTCGTAGTTGTCCATCCGCTTGAAGGACAATACGCGATCTTAAATTATTTAAGACAAGAGTTTGATGTGTTTCTGAGATGCCCAACTCCCAAGGCAAGCCAGCAGCTTTAATTCCGGTCCATGAACTAGCTCCAGTTCCACCATCATGCCCGCTAATAACAATGTGCTCAGCTTTACCCTGTGTGTAGACAAGCGTTGTAAATAAATGATGAGTACAAAGAGAAGTTTTTTAATAAATAAATTGATGATAACATGGTGGTAGAGCAATGTCAAAGAGTTGTTGTAGTTAATAAAATAAGTATATTGTATAGGCTTCAAAAATCTGGGCTCCCTTGTACGACTGAAGGGTGGAAATACCCATCTTTGCCATAACTTTGGCAATGCCAGTTTCCATTGCTTTGGCATAGGCCTATTGGGAAATTACATTACAAAGTTTATTCACTACAATTTTTTGCACCTCTTGGTTTTAATTATTATTTCTGATCTTACTTCGAAAATATGCTTGTCTGTTATCGAAGCCTCCAAAATGCCTTCCTTGCGCAGAGAGGCAGCGGTCTCAAAAACAAGATATGGACAAATTCCATCAGCTCCATATCCCAAGAGCACGCACATGTGATGTACTTCCCTGGCTTCACCAGTTTCCAAAATCAAGCCAACTTTCATGCGCTGACGCTCTTCAATTAAATGGTGATGAACCGCTCCCAGTGCCAATAGAGAACTTATTGGAACTCTACAAAGGTGCAAAATAAAAAGTTTATGAAAAGGAATATCTTATTGGAAACAAAAATCATAAAGCATGTGTCATTGTTTTGCGTACTTGTCAGGTCCTGCCGCTCTGTCAGACAGTACAATCATTTGATAGTTATTTTCAGCAGCTTGACAAGCCTCTTTGCAAACCCTTGTCAAACCTGCTGAAAGTCCTTCAGGGCCTTCAGACCGTGCAAATGTCGCATCAATCACTTTAGTCTGCAAACATGATTACCATTAATAATAATTTCTTTTTAAAACCGCGCATGCATTATTCTAAAATTATTTTATTCGCATAGACTCTCTGTTAATCTTACTCTCCATCCACGATGTCTAGTAGACTTGAGAACTTCCAAGTCTCCCAAAGACAGAATCGGATGTGGAATAATAAGCCGATGGCACTGCTCCGCACTAGGTTCCAGGATATTAGCTTCCGGTCCAATGGGACACTCCAAACTCATGACAATCCTTTCTCGGAATGGATCAATAGGTGGATTTGTCACCTGTTACAGGAATCCGACAAAGAACAGGAAGGAAATGATGGCAGTAGATTTCACAGATTTTCAAAAGGATTTCAAGATGTGTGATGCATCATATTATTTTGTGACAGCGATCATCATCATTACAAAAAATAATGACAATCAGAGAGGAATTGTGGGAGAGCAGAGAAGAGAAAACAAGGCAGCATCATCACATCATCAAGAAGTAGAGTAGGAGGAGTAGTGTAGTAGTAGAAGTAGTGACACAGAGATAGACAGACGAGAAAGGAGGTAAAGAACAAAAAAACAAAAAAATAAATCCATACATTAGTTAATTAATCATAAAAATCTCACAAAGGTGAAAGTCATCTTGTACCGGTTGAACTTTAGAAGGTAGTAGTAGTAGTAGTGGTGTAGGTGCATGGGAAGTGGTAGTAGCAGTAGTAGAGTAAGTAGTAGTGGTGGTAGCAGTAGTCATGCCTCACACACTGTTTGCCTTCTCCCTGCGTCTGACACAAGGAAGGAATGCCTCTCACCCTGTACTTTTCACACACTTTTTGAACACGACATTTTCGAACGAACCAGACGATAGAGAGAGACACACAGAGAGAGACTGCGAAGTTTCACAACGACACGTGGTGATGATGATCACATCACTTCATTATTTTATGGAACTCTCTGAGGAGTGATCGACTGTCTGTCTGGTGGTGGACAGGAAACCTCTCCCACCAATTTTGACATCGTTTTCCATGCGTGCATGTTGAGACTGACACGACACAGTGAATATCTGATATAACCACACATACATATACACCACCACCATTGTAATTTTAATCAAACCCTTTTACATTATCATCATAATAATTAATTTTGGTTTTTTTGTGTATTTCCTCATACTTATCATCATCGTATGCATTCTATATGAATGTGAATGTGTGAGAGAGAACAAGAGAGAATAACCCCTGACCGGCCTGAGAGACACAGAGTCTGAGCGAGTTTGTATTTTTGCATGAATGCCCTCATCTCAACGAACCAACCAGGAACAAGGAACAACGAGCTTGCGAACGCAACGAACGACAAGTGTGTGGAGGAGAGGAGCAGTAGTAGCACCTTTTTTTCTTTTGTGACCTTGCATGTCAGTAGTGAAGAAGTGAGAGACCATGTTTAACCCTACAGCAGGTTTTTTGTTAAAGTTATAGACACACATACCAGCAACAATAACAAGGGTAAAACATACATACAGTTACGTATATATATATATATATATGCGACTTGCCATGACACGATGACAAATGCATACATATATAGTTATTGAATTAGTTAAGTTTGGGTACAGCTTGCCTACCTGTGCAAACAGTTGCTTGAAATATTCATACGGCAAGGGTTGGTAGAGTGACAGGCACGCAAGAGGTGCATCGTTCCCCATAGAGCCCAGTGCCTCTTTCCTGAAAGTTCAAGTGTTGCGTTTACATGTCATTTTGCAATGAAAAGTGAAATATTGAAATTGATAGGTATGGTTAGCGGCATATATTTTTGTTCCTATACATACTTTCACCTTATCATATGCATGCATTCATGTTTACTTACTTTGTTCGAATCATTGGAAGCATCAACAGATTAATGGTCTCCACTGTGTAGCCATACATGCCTAACCGACGATCTTGGGTACACTGATACTCGAGACCTTGAATGTGGACAAGAGATGTACTTTTAAAAAAAATACTAAATGTCTATATTTCTTCAAAATTCTTGTGTTACGCTTCATTTCCATCAAAAATGTATACATAAAGACGCTTACGCTTTTCATCCACTTCAGCTCCGTCCACACCATTAAACCCATTCAACACTCCGTTTACATTAGCATTTTCCACTCCAAAGGAGATGGGCCCAGTGTGAGCATCCCGGAGCTCATCCATTGTTACCTGCTCTTGAAGCCACACCTTGTAAGGCCGAGAGCGTGCAATGTGCAGCTTCAGCTCTTCGTCTTTAATGTACAGCTTCTCCTTGGTGTCAACCAACAGCATACGGCCGGGTTTTAGACGTCCCTTGTGTACAACATTCTGGGGGTCGGTATCATAAACGCCCACCTCCGACGCCATGACCAATATGTTGTCCTTTGTAATATAGAAGCGGGATGGTCGTAATCCATTTCTGTTTTTCAGTGTCAACAAAGAATAAGAGTAATCAATCAATAAAGTATATACATACAAAATACAATCTTTTATGCTTGCTCATCCAACGAAAATACATACAATAAAGATGATTACTATATTATACTTGTGTGGTACACATATAGCTTGTTTGACCAAAAGGTAATCTACAACGCAAACATTTATAAACTACATAACAACATGATGGGCAAATGTGAACAAATGTTATTGGATATGACACCATTTCCAGTTGAGTACATTTTTGTCGTAATGTGGCAGTGATAAGAAGAGAAAGCCTGTCGCCTTTAGTTATCCTGCGTGGTGCCAGTGGTTGTTGTGATATGAAAGCCCATTTTGATATTATCATCATCATCGTAATGTCCATCATCATCACCATTACACATTGTTATTATTATTATTATTATTATAAACCAGTGTGTGTTTGGTGGTGTGCGGTTTTTATTGTGTTCATTTACAACCAGGATGAAAATGGCTTTTGAGCAGAGAAAGCTGACCATAATATCTGCAGTGTATCGATAAAACGGAAAAACCTACCTGTCCAGAATAGCCCCAATGTATCGACCATCAGTAAAGGCAAGCAGGGCTGGACCGTCCCAAGGCTCCATTGCACATGCTGCCCACCGGTAAAAGTCCTTTTTCTCTTGAGACATTAGTTTGTCATTTTGCCAGGCCTCCGGCACCATAGTCATCACGGCCTATACACAAACAATGATAAAATACCATAATAACGAAATGATCGTTCAGATTGATTTAGATTTTGGGTTTTGATGCAAAATGAACGTTGAACATTTAATGATTAATGGAGAGCTCTCTAGCAAATCGAATTAGGTACAATGGAAGAATATAATCTAGGAAATTTTTATGATGGGAGAAGAGTTTTGTGTTGTAATATTATTTTGCTGACGAAAGTCACACCACCACCTATTCAATAATAGTTGTAAACTGTAAGAATCCGGCATTCTTCTATTTATTGCATACTACGACTGCAGGATATTCATGAAACAGTAGGATAATAAAAACTACATATTTGCTTTCTCTCGTAATGGGTTTTCCCTTTCCGAATCAATACTATTGCAAATGCCAAGCNAGTAGGATAATAAAAACTACATATTTGCTTTCTCTCGTAATGGGTTTTCCCTTTCCGAATCAATACTATTGCAAATGCCAAGCGAATGCGAACATTTTGCAAAAATGTTCGTTAGGTACATCCGTACCTACGATGAACGAATTCATTCCTTTTTCAGACATGCATGCTTTTTTCATGATGGCATAGTTTGTGTAGGTGAATGTGGTAGTTATTTCATGTTTGTAAGTACCTCAGGCAGCTTTCTCCCACCAGCCTGCACAAGAAACTCAAGGACACAATCACAAGAGCCAGAGTCCGAAAGGTTAGGCTCCACAACCGGATACAGTCGTTTGAGGTTTGCACCGAAATGCTTGTTTTTCATCACACCTTCTCGAGCCTTCATCAAATTGACGTTACCACGAAGAGTGTTGATTTCTCCGTTGTGAGCCAACATGCGTAATGGCTGAGCTCGTTCCCAAGATGGAAACGTATTCGTGCTGAACCTGTTGGTATTATTATTATTAAATTAAATTAACAAATAATTCTGGTTAATGGGAAAAAGGGAAATTGTGTCAACAAACAGGGCAAAATGAACAAGTACAACATTTCATTAACAAAAACAAAGAAAGCGATTTTATCAACTCAAATCTAAAAATAGTAAACAAGCCACGTAAAAGACATTATGTGTATTTCTGTTCAACTTTCCGAAAACATTTGAAAACAAAAGAACTTAATTACAGTAGCAAAACATGCGTAAACTTGCTTACGCCCACGGCAATACTAGCTGACTATACAGCCTGTACTACTCACCTAGTATGAACCAGGGCCAAGTAGGTCTTAAACTCGGGGTTGCGCATATCCACAAAGTAGTTCCATAGCTATATTAAATAAATACAGAGATGATGAAAGAAAAACAAAAAATTCCTTCATATTATTATGTATAATAACCAAAAAAGGAAAAATATTGTGCGCATCGCATCACATTGGTGAAAGTAAAACTTATTTTTTTACTTTGGTTTGTTGGTTAGCTAGAAAAACATGGGAATTGCGAGCTACTTGACATTACATTCCATAAAAGCACTTTATTCTGGCTTTTCTCTTTGAAAAATATGCTCACTCGTTTGGAAAATTAGTTTTTCTCTACACAAGCTATTTTGTATAATGTACCTGTTCAGATGTCAACTGTCCCTTGTAAACAACCGTTGTTGTAGACAAAGAGCAAATGTAGAACCGGGCTCCGGGCCGTGGGATAGTATGTGTAGCGCGCTTACGCAGAGCAAACACCTGAAAATAATATTTAATATGATGTTTTAAGATTAATTTAAGAAACATGGGTATTATTTATATTTACGAATAATTTGAGCAAATATCCTTCTAATGTAGTTTTAATAATAAATAAAAATATCAAAAAGTTGGTATAAATTATATTTAAACGAAATTAAAAGAATGTATGGATAAACCAGTGTAATTACGATTTATAATTAATCGTCATCATCTTTCTGTTACTGGTGGTATACATATATAAAAC
>JAHZMT010002830.1:0-18415 GCA_027743785.1 Sinhomidia bicolor
AGAGGCAACTAGTTACATACATCCACTTTTTGGATTTACTTTTTTCTGCCTTGACTTCATCATGACATTATATCAAAAAAAATGATTTTTATCCTGCTAGCATGTACAGTTTTCTGCTCTAGAGTTTAAGTGCATAAACTTTTATGAACAAAATAATATCTAATTATCACAGGTAGCATACGATATAAGATGTATTTTTTTATAATAATCTTTTTGTTTATTTATCGTAATACGGCATGTTCTATGATAAGACCTTATAGGGCAGCGTCATCAACGGTGCTTGTTTAAGCACTAGTGCATTTAATGCAAATTAGTATGCATTTTAGCAATAATAAATAAATAGTTATTTTTATCATTGAATGTATCCACGCATGTTTTATCAGTACATTTCACTAATGGCAAGCCCTTGAAATCGTTTTTAATTTTTATGCTTCTTTTACAAGCAATTAAGGAAATAGTGCCATGTTCAAGCAGTATAATAATAATTGTTTCCACTGCGTCGTCATATCGTAATATTTCATCTAAATTTACATGCACATTGATGGAAGCCATTCATCATCCCGTCACTCAAGCAATGTACAAAATCATCAGAGCTGCTAACTGAGCGATAATAATTATATAAAGTATAAAGCGTGTGTAATTTATAAGGATTTTAGACAAAGAATGTTGTAAATTTTTGTGTAGAATACTATACATGTTGAAACACGGAATTGCTACTACTATTACTACTAATAATAACATAGCTACCTATACATATGATGGTAGGTAACGTGAGACAAAAAAAATGATAAATTCCTTTTCAAAGTTTCTGTGCCTTACAGTTTAGGTATACATGAGAAATTATTACGGTTTCCTACCCTTGTCACTCAAGCTGTATTGTTGTAGGTTTCATCCCAAAAATCTCATAATATTTAATAACCTTCAAATTTCTTTCACACAGGTGCACATACACAATAAGCAAGCTACTAAGTACATAGGATTAGGATTATACTAATTGACATAATGATTATAGGCAACAAAGGATTATATTGAAGCTATTGAAAGGTAGCAGCCAAGCCATTTACTGAAATGAGCAAAAGTCAACGGATCTCTAAATCAGAACAAAACTTAAATTTAAACATGTTCATCACCACAAAAGTCAAATTCGTTTAAATCTGCAGACAACACATCGTCGCATGCCATATGTGTCTCTCTCGTGTCATTAAGCCTGTCAATCACGAAAAGAAATACGCAACAATAAACATTTTTGTATTTATTTATTTTTCACAGTGAATCCTCTCGACTTTGGCAGTTGGCACTAAATACTGGATAAAATCTGTAGAGCAATAGGGAAAGACAAAGAAAGAAAATAAAAAAGCGTTTCGTTTTGACTTTATTTTATTTAGAGGGCACACAAATGTTATGTTACGATGAATCTTTTCTACGCTTCGGTTTGTGTACTTTGTATGCACCTACCACCACGAAGCGAGTTTAAAAATTTAATACATGCAAAATGTGCATGTGTTCGTTCAAATACATCCGTACATTTGCGCATGAAATTATTTAAATAATGCAACAATCTCTGGGGATTTTTGCCTTTATGCCAGAGAATCTGTTGTTGCCGGTAGATTGGTCGGTCGGTACTCCATGTAAAGTGATAAAATAGTAAAAGCTCTCGCATGTTGTTTACGATCAGCTATTACAATACCATTACTCTAGTCGTACGTATGTTATGTATGCATAGCTGTTGAAGAGATCGTCAAAATGAATCAAACGGAAAACTTGATTTGTTGCATTGAATAAAAAAAATATCTTCAACTGGAAACGAATAAAGTGCTATGAAAGTAAGTAACGAACATCTTTTTCTGCTAAACTGGTCTCAGGCAAGTTGCACATTTTTCCGAGTCGGTGAAAAAGAAAACGATGATGATGATCATGGTGGTTGGTGGTGATTATGTTAAGACTTTTCAATGCCATTACTACCAACCAACATAGCAAGAAGCCTCAGGTTCTAGTTGTAGGTATGAATCTGTCAATTGCAATATTGTGCTGGTAAAGAGAAGGAACAAAAATACCCGGAGCCACCAGCAGCAGCAGCAGAGCAGCAGCTCACATAACACAACACAACTCACAAGTCAAGTCAGGTAGAACAGAGAGAGAGTGAGAGAGCTTAGTGGAATTTCTTTCGAACAGTTGGAAGAATTAGATTTTATTTGATATGGTGAAGAAATGAACAACAACAAGTCAAACAAAATTGTACGTGAATTTGCCATTTTTTTCTTATGACTTTTTTTTACAGAGAAAACCAACTTTACTCAGAATTGGATTAAACACGTAGTCGCTCATAAAACTGCTCGTTTCTAATGTCTTTTCTTTCACTGGCAAATGAACAGAAATGGTGCAACTGACAGAAAAACGAAATGATGCAAGTAAAAGTTAATACTTACCTACAACCTATGTACATGTACTCATAATAATATTTATACCTATACAACTTTAATGTTGTGAGTGAGTGTGATGTGCTATCAAACTATCAGAGTTTTTAGAGCAATGAAATAAATACCTAGTTGCTGTTTTTTTATTTTCTTTTCGTTACTGAGCTGCTGCGTTGATAAACGTGCAGACAGACAAAACAAAGTAATAGTCACACACAAACAGAACAGAGCTCAAATCAGGCTTAAACTTATGTAGACCATCAAATTGTTAGTTTCGCTGCTGGCTTTTTGTAAAGGATAATAGCGCAAGCAAAAACTTCTATTCGTTCATGTATTGATAATGAAGTTCAGCCAAGTGTCAAATAAAGAACGCGTAACTAATTTGCGGGACTGACTACCGAGTTATATCTAAACTTGGCAATTGAGATAAATTGATTGCTGTGTGTGTGTGTGTGTGTGCTTGTGCGCCTACCAACTTCACACAAAAGCAATTCAAACTCATAATGTTCGCTTATGGAAAAGTCGGCAAGAATGATGATACCAATAACTGCCCTCCCACATGAAATGAATATGCTACATAAAAGTCTAATTTCCGTAGAATTAATGTGCGCAGTTATTCGTATATTTGATTATGATGAGTGTTGTTATTATTATATGCCTATATGTCTGTTTTTTGCAGGCGCCCCAGTCAAAGTCGGCCGAAGAGGCACACAACTAACTGGGTCGTAAAAGGAAATGTACGCTGTTAATTGTAGATCCGAAATCGAAAGTGGACTATTAAGATGTTCAATAAAAAAAATCCTAACGTACTTGCAATAACTTTGTGCTGTCAAACTTGAAGAAAATGAGCAAAGTTAAAACGGAGAGACGGAAAATTAACCAAGTTATAATCTTCAAGACGGAGAAGGACATGATGGCAAAGAAAAAAGTATAAAGGAAAAGAGGTTGGCTGAATGAATGGTACTTTTAAGAGCCATTTTCATATAAGATGAATAAAAGGCAGACATTTTTATTAGTTCTAAACAAATGCAAAAAGAAAAAGATTTAATTTAAAGGAGCAATAATGTCACACAAAAAGGCTGCCGTTTTATAACGAAATGAAATCATAATTTCGTCCAAACATTTCATTTGGGTATACGATACACTCTACCCACACACGCAAATGACTGTTTGTCTGCAGCATCTTATATTAATTTGAAAAAGTGGCTGCTTCTACAAAGTTGCTGGCTGCTGGTGATGATATGAAATGCTTAAATTTTCATGATGACTTGACTTTATCTATGTTTCAAATTTTCTGGAATGAGCATGAACCATCAAATTGGCAAAAATGCAAAGAGTTTCATGATGGGCCCGCGTGTATTTACCTGCTGTCTATTAGTAATGACTCAAAAAATTATTCATAGTCATACATAATAATGTGGACAACAGAAGGGAAATAAATATATGCAAAGTTTTGCAAACACTCTCAGAAATTCTCTCTCTCTCTGCCTATCTTATTGCTATACGTCTTCATTTAATTTTTTATTTCTTCGTGTCTAGAATTTCATCCCACAGGCAATTTACTCAAAAGGAAAGAGGTTTTTAAAAGAGAAAGTCTTATTTCCCTGAATTTACAAAAATATTAGTACGAGCGTATAGGGAGTTCTATATAACATCCCAGCAGCAGCATCATGTGCTTGTCTTTCGCTCATTCCATTCATTCATTCTACCTACTCCACTTTTGCACATTAAACTTGCTCAACATAAAAAGCGTTTCATTCTTTGCAAAATAAAAATACATTATATAATTTTGTAGCCACATCAGCAACAACATCAACATTAAGTACAAGTGAAGGGATGTGATATCTCTTTTAAAAATTATTTTCCGTGGAATCCCATCTCCTACACGAAACTCGGTTTGTCCCCGTTACCGCAAATAGAAATGTACATTTTTCATGAGATCTTCATAAGGAAAACAGTTTCACTTTCTGTCCGCATTTCTCTTTTTTTCTCCCAAGTTTGTTATATTAAAGGAAGTTGTTGTACTAAAGCTTGAAAATGGTAAAAGGGAAATGAAAACAAGAAGTAGAGTAATTTTGTAAATGGGGAAATGTACTCTACCACCGCACAAACACAAATAATTCCAAGAAATAAGGGGGAAAACTAAACACATTCGCCAAACAACATCTCGTATAAATAAATACCTACAAAGAACTCTCCCGGGCAAATGTGTGTACATACAGACGGACGGTTGGTACAAGAGCTTAGCGAAAATAGCCTCTTTTTCGTTTTCACTTATTAAATAAAAACTACAGACTCATTCAACATATGGGCTCCCAAGAAAAACTAGAAAATATACATGTACAAAAAGTAAACAGTTCTAGCTAGCTACTTGACTAGTATGCATATATACCTTTCTACTTCTACAAACATTTATAACCAAAAAGTTGTACATTTGCTTTTTATTAACCTGGTTCTAGGAGACTAGAGAAACTCTTATCTCTATAAAATATTTTCTATACATCTTTTTCCTCCTCAAGACAAAACAAATTTTCTTTGTAATTTTAAGTGAGTTGCCCCTTTGTTCTCCCTCTCTCTCTCTCTCTCTCTCTCTCTCTCTTGGCGAACAGAAAATGGTGGTGCTGATGATGGTAGCAAGTGCAAGTGGTAACAACAGAAGCAAGGTGACTACAATATCATCATGATCATCATCATTGTTGTCGGCTCTCTACCTGCTACTTGTCCACAGATGCTCTGATGGTAGTCAGTCAGTCAGAGACTCCCTCCACAAAAATACCTTTCTTTCAGGCATAACACTGACCCCATGAATTCTTCAAGCTACAATCTCATCATCACCATCCTCGTACACCTGTCACAATTCCTCTCTGCTGTCTGGTTAACCTGAGGCATTTCTTCAGAGTGAGTAAGGTATGCAAAGCAAGTACCCTGGAGCTAGTAGAGTCCAACCGAGAGCCTGTCAGAGATACTTTTTTTTCTTTCCTTTTCTTTCCTCGCTCCTAGCACAGCAATTCCATGTCACAAACTCCCAAAAGGTTTTCCTTCTGGTATGTGCATGTATAACGTACATTTACACTGAAAACAAAGGAACACAAGGGCTTTTGTTTTGTATTGTATTACTAGGTATTATTATGTATTTCCAGTTGCTACAATGTTTATTTCCAGAGTTCCATTGGTAAAAAAGAGATGAGATGAAGAAAAAGTATAATATATCTTTTCAGGCAAAATGTAGTAATAATTTAAGACAGGTATGTATCCAAGTTTGTACCCATGCATTAAATTGAAACGCAGAAAGGGAACATTGCTCCCACGTGAGAGTATGTATATATTATATATTAAAAAAGCCCGTATATAATAATATTATAACATCGTCGCACACAACTATGGTCCTAGACTGCTTCATATGGTCGTCGCAAGTCCTGTACATAAATATCTTTCTTTTTCTTCTTCAAGAAACTTTACAGAGCAATATCTTCTTCTACGTATTTACTACTCATTCTCCTCTCGGAAAACCCAGAAAAAGTCATTTTGTTCGCTTTGGAGTTCTGAAGAAAAACAGGGAACACACTGTTGTTTGTTGTTTGTTACGGATAAAAATGCATTATCACCGCTTCTGGCTTCTGGTCCGAGTTGTACTAGTAGTACATGCTTGTTAGCAGGTTGATCCGAAAAAAGAAACGAAAGAGCAAGCATGAAAATAAGGAGTTTCTAGGCAGTTTATTATTCTGTCTTTTAAAGAGTTAATGCACGGCTGCATAGCGTCACTGGTATGACTTGTTTTTTTTTCTTCAAAATAAATAGGAAGAGATTGGTTCCTTTGAACTTGCATTAATTGCAACTTTTGACGCGTCTCGATACGCGTTTCTTCGCATTCTGCTTAAAGAAAGAATTCCTGTTGATGGTAATTGGAATTTTTTGTTGGTAATAATAGTCAACACCCTTTCTATACATTGCATTTTTGCACCCTGTTCGAGCAAAATAATGGTTGGGGTTAATGGTTACTATCTGTGATGAATATACAGGATATATGTAGGAGGAGGTTCTTGAAAGTGAATGCAAGCGAGCAGATTGCACCAAAGCTATGTAATATTCATTAACCATGCACATTTTTATTGAGTATATAATATTCATTCATTATCATATTGTTCTTTTTTTTAAAAAAACCTTCAAAAAATTTTCAAAAAAGTCAATTGACTCACAACCATAAATTCTCAACTTTCTCAAAATCCTCTTCTCATCATCAGTCGACCCTCAGCGTATTTTGTATTTATTATCATTATCCTGATAGCAATAAATATCATTCTATTGCTTCATCTGCACTCTAGTTGAATCATCCTTATAATGTAATAATAATAATCATCCTCATCATCATCATAATCTTCATTTCATTCCATCAACCTAACAAAAACTTTCTAAACAGGCACTAGGCATACAATATACATAAATGTATGTACATACAGGCCAGCTACCTTCTGATAGTGTAAACATCTTCTCGTCTTGCTGCACCGCACAATTTATTTGTATTCCTCTGTCTCTTTTTTCTGTTTTTCTATTGATGTAAAATGTCGTCGTAAAATACAGGAATTTTTTTTGTTTCAGTCATAAATGGAGTACTCTTATCGTCTTTAACTTTGCTGTTATAGTAAGTGAACTCTCATTACATTATATCCTCTATCGCCTGTGGCGAACACAAAAGGCAGGATTAGGAGGATCAATTCACTCACTTCAAAAGTCATTTGTAGTAGAGGAAAGATCACTTACCACTGAAGGCTATTTAGAACTGATCCCTGAACTCTGTCAACTGCAAGCTTCCTTTTAAAAACTACTAAATAATGATGGTGTTGATCTGTCCCACTGTTACAAAAGAATGACAATTGCTATAATCAGAGTATTATCCTCATTTCATTTAAAAAATATAGATGCGCTCAATCTTTCACATTTAACTATTCTGCTCAATTGCTCATTATTACTCTGTGTACTTTGTGTGTGATACGATGATTTTGTTTTGGATGTGGTACAAGCACAATCGTTATAATGAGAAGAAAATGAAAACAATCCTTGCTTCTGTATAAGGCGCAAATCTATTCTCATGAACACATCACATAGCCCATCTCATATATGTCATGATGTCCTGTCTTTTGTTGGTGTGTTACAGTAAGTAGTTCACTTATGTTTTAAAACTACATATGCATATGCTGTAAAAAAATATTTTCTATGACTGTTTGTTGCACTCGATTTGACTCACCCACCATCATCATCATCACAAGTCAATCTAACTGACTTTATCTTACGTCGCCATGTGTGGAAGGAGCAGTGTTCTGCTGTTGAAAAATGCGAGGCAATGAAGTCAGTAGTCATGTACCTAGAGAGAGATTGAGAGAATGCAGAGGAAAAAGAGAAGAATATCCAATATACATTAGATTGGAAGGCTGCGATCATCATCATCATCACCAACATCGAGATCAAAACACAAGCTTTTTAATATTACTCCATTTCTGCTACGACTGTGTAGTAACAAAGTTGTAAGTACGAGGTTGTTACTTTAAAGAAAGGCACGCATGGATGAATGGTGGTGGTGATGATGAAGATGGGAATATGGTAGGAGAGTTTTAGGGAAGCAGTAGCAGCCAACAAAATAGAAAAAACATTTAAAGGATGAGATATGTAATATGAAGAAGGCGACCAAGACCAAAAAGTGGTAAAGTAACACAATAGCGTTTCGATAAAAGAGAGTGCTAAAAACTTGTATAGAAAAAATAAGAAGCCAGTTACCTAAAACCTTAACTACTCTAAAGTTTCGCGTTATAAGGGTGGGAGTGAGAAGACGACTGCAGTTTTCAAAATGAATGTATCCCATCGAAGCATGTAATATTGGTGGTAGTAGTAGTAGGAAAGCGAACATCAGCGACAGCAAATGACGGTACTTGAAGAGGAAAAAAGTTGTTGGAAGGGAAGAAAAAGAGAAAAACTTTTCTTTGCAAACCCCATTTCCTCCTTATTCTCTCATTTGGGCTATTTTATAATGACGATGGGCCAAAAAAAAACTCCAAAACCCAATACATTTCTTTCTTATCCGTTAGAACAGGCACATCAGCGACAGAGCAATAGCAATCTAATGCCCTATCAACACCAGCAAACCAACTCAGCAGACTAGACTTGACGAGGAGAGTAAAAGAGATGCCATATAAAATATAGGGGCAGGCAATCAAGTGAGTAAAAGACCGCTTTTGCCGTGTTATATGAAAGCCATAATCCTCCTCAAGTCGGCTAGCCTCCTCCGCCACACCACCAACAACACTGAAAAGAATCATACAGCATATTATTGCCTGTTGGCGTTCACTCGTTCCTCTTGTAGCAAGCAATCGACCAACAAAACTTTTTTTTCAGAGAGCAATGGCTTGCTTCCTTGGCTTCCGTATCAAAGCAAAACAGGGAAGAAGAAGTTGAGAAGAGAGAGAGAGATGATACTTATGCGTGTGTACAGTTGAAAGAAAAGAAAGAAACCAAACTAAATGTAAGTAAACCAGCCTGGTAACATGCTCTCTTCTTTGCCTCTTCTGCTTGTTGTACTGCTTCTCTCTCTCTCTCTCTACCAAACAACCAAACCAAATCATCATCGTCGCCCTCATCTCTTTTTACAACTTCCCTTCTTGCCTTGTTCCTTCGTCGTAAGTACACATGAAAATGTCTGCATTCTTCTTTTCTCTTGCTGGTATGGAGTTTTTCTTCTTCTTCTTCTTCTGCTAGAATAGAACTAGTAGGACACAAACATACACACACTGTGTTTCACGATAATGGGTGTAGGTACCTTCAAAATACTATATTGGCAGGAGTATATGGTAAATGTGATATGATATGTGAAAACGTGATAAACTATAGGTATGAATATAGGACACACATGCCTTTGGTATAAAACATGACTAGTGCAGGTACAAACATTCCTTGTCTCTCTCAACAATAACAATGCGTATACATATTATGCCCAATATTCACTTGTTTTTATTAAACTTTTATATAACGGCTACTTTTCTAGTGCGTTGGTACCAACACCATAGGTATATACCTACATAGCTATACATACATATACATACCCTTATAATGCCCTTAAACCCTGTCTCTGTATATTATGTACTTTGTAGAATACATTTTGTATATTTTTCGTGCACTCATTTCATACAAAGAGGAAAATGTGTTTAGCGGTTCATATGTTTTCAGAGAGAGATGAGTTTTTAGGCAATATATAGAACTACAGATGTTAGTACATTGCATTACTCTCTGGCATGGTTTTGCTGAGCAGTCTGAGCACCACCACCACTCTCATGCTCTTTTTTCATTTATTCTGTTCGGTACAATATACACACAGGAAAGAAATGAGTGCTGCGACGGTTGTTCTCTTCTCTGCCTCCTTGTGGAATGGGAATATGCAGCCGTGTGTATTTTACTCATAAAGAAAAAAGACGGACGGATCGCTTTGATAACATATAACACACACTTGGTTCAATGCTGTTAGTAGTGAAACACAAAAAAAGCTATACATATCATTAGAGAAGGTATTCGCACTCAAGCACACATATAGTCGTCATTCTTTGTAGTAGTGGATAGAGAAACTCAACAACATAATATTATACATTTATCTGTGTGTGTGTGTGTGTGTGTGTAGGTAGGTAGATATTGAATTTACATCATTCTCATCATCATCATCAACATCAGCTCTACACAGACATCAACAAAACAGCAGAGACTCGCTCACTCACACACAACAGATCAAATAAAGCAAGCAGGCAGCCAACGGATTGCACCTTACTCATAATCATCATAATAATAACATCATTTCTCTTGCTGCATATAAAATGCCTTAAAGAATCGTCATCAAGGGGGAAAACTCTATACTGACGTACAGGTTGAAATGAACCATATAAACCGTGGCGTGTAACATTACTATAACTATTATACTACTCACGAACAAAAAAACTTCATTATTTTTATTCCATCGGTTTTTTCACACTCGTAGTTTTCTCTTGCTTTTCTATCAATAATATTTACATACCTGTGCAGACATACATACATACAAAAATGTTAAGAAACTCCATGCTGTTCACAGTTTGTCGTGCACAGAAATTTTGATTGTGAAAATAATAAGTACACCAGAGCCAGCACAACTGTCGCCGTCATCGGAAAAGAACTAAATATTTATAGTGCCCATGTTGTCGTCGTCGTCATCGTCATCATTCCTGTGCTGATGACAAGAGACCGAATAACTCACAGTCCTCAATTAAATGCCAACGCCATAATCCCATTCCTGTATTGTCGTCGTCGTTCTAGTCGCCGTCATCATCATCCTCCTCATCTCTCTTCTCTTTATCGCTTCAACGCTTCCCTATCAACTTGTGTAACATATAAAAAGTGTTATTATCAACAGAACAGGAGCAGCAGCAGCAGCGACTAAAAAAACAACAACAACAACAAAACACGATGAAATACTTACCTCTACATAATCCTCCTGATACAAACAAAGCAACAAGAAAGACTAGAGATTAAAAGAAAAGTGTATAACCTCACAATAGCCAAGCCAGAAAACATGCTTTTACATATATACCTACCTAAAATCCATCTACTCAAAAATATAAGTAAACCTAAATAATAATAAATAATAATATGCGCATACATATTTACATTGCTCCACGTTTTTACTAATCTTACACTTGAACCAAAGTAAAGTTCCTTACGTTCAACCTATGTATGCTTACTGCATTCTGTGTTAAATATTTTTGTTGATGATAGAGAGAGAGAGAGGGATAAACTGAACTTCCATCACCCACATCATTATCATCATCATCATCATCGCCATCATAAACGTAACTACCATCACCGCTACTACTACACAATGATGATGACTGTTTGAGCCCTACAGAAAAAATCATATATTAGCATTACTATAGTTGAGTTTATAGAAGGCATACTCAAAAAATCTGAGTGAGTAATGCTTTTGCCAGCATAGAAGTAACAACAACCAAAAAGAATCACAACAGCAGCAAAGCAAGCAGGCACCAAGCAAGCAACAACACTAGAAAAAAAGTCTTCATTCTTTATCATACTTCAAAACTGAATTTCAAAGCTCGCCCTTATACATACATAATATTGTTATTATAAGCTATCTCTTTGGTTGTTCATTGTGCTTTGGTTCCTATCATCTTCATTATTTTCATTGTCTGCTGCCTATGTACAAGAATTTCATCGTCAGCGAACAAAGGGGAAAAAATTCAAATCTAAACTAAACACCACCACTACTACCATCAACCAACTTGATCCTTCTCGCCATCATCATCATCCATCCGCTGTTGTGTTTGTGGTTTCATCTTTATCTTTACATCCTAAAAATTTCGACTTACCTACATACATGCAATTGGATTCGAATGCACAACAAGCAGTTTAGCTATTTTCTATGTCTTATCCATTCAACTGTACACATGCACCACCATCGTCATCGTTGCGTGTGTGAGTGAGCGGAGGAACGCAGCAGTTTGTTCTTATATATAAATATATTGCGAGATGATGAGCAACAACGGACGGACATGATAAATAATAGGTGGTATAAAAGATTGTTACAACATCAACAATATATAATGTTCAGAAGAACAAGTATACTAACAGAGATGCAGCAGCAGAGAGTGAGTGACTGATATACTGAAGAAAGACAGACCTAGAGCAACAAGAAACGCAAAAGAAAGAAAATCAACCCCCCATTCAAATCCCAGGTATTTCAAGGTATAACATAGCTTGGAGCTTGGTGAGCAAAAAAATCCCTTCTTCTTTCTGAAAGAAACAGGCTCTCTGCTGAATCTCATTCAGCGTTAAGCGTTCCACCGTATGTGTACGTACAGGCAAGTGAGTGAGCATTGTTTGTTGTCAAGTTTCGTTTAGTGAGTTTACTTTATGTAGTGGAGATTTACATACATGAAATGAAACCCTGTTCTGTATCTGTGTAACAATAGTATCGTCATCATCATCAGCAGCAACATCATCGCATACCTACGCTCTACGCTCAAAGTGATAATCTTGAATTCTATCTCTCTGTTAATGTAACCTGTTCTCTTGACCAGAGAGAGAGAGGGAGAGCGAGTGGATGAATGTGTTTGGTATTCCAGTCCAGCAGAGCAAGAGGGTTCAACAGTACGATTACAGCATTTTCTTGATTAACAAGTGATTTTTTTCTGCTGCGAGAGAGGTGGTGGAGAAGACCAGTTAACCAGGATTTTTTTATTCATTGGAAAATAGTTTGCAATACTAATCAACAAGAAGAATTGCTTGAGTAGCAGCAGTTTTAATGACTGGAATAATTACAATCTTAAGGAGAAGGAAGCTTCATTGGATGGAGGACAGAGTGAAGAGCACAGAGCAATAAAGAATTTCTCAAATGTAGCCTACGCAGTTCCGTCTCTCTGTCCAGCAGCAGCAGAAAGCACCACCACCAGCACCGTCGACCTTCCCACACACAAAGACATTCCAATAACCACTTTTTGTGTGCGTTCTCGTCGAGGCGTATAAAAAATCGGATGATGATGGATTTTTCGTGTTGTTGAGCCTGTGGATGTTCTGCAATGTCCAGACAACGACATCCGTTGCGTTCATTCTTCATGGACAGGAAGGAGAAAAAAGAACTCGTTCTGTGATGGTTTCGTGGAGAAGCAATAGGAGCAAGAGAAAAAACGCTAGCGTACAGTAAAAAGTAGAACTTATCGTTATGAAATTCTTTTGTGAAGCAATTTCTCCAGTACAATGACTTTGAAAGAAAGGAGTCTCTTTCCCAGCAGAACAGGAAATGAACGATTATTTGTGAACAAAGTGAAGTTTGGATCTCTTCTGGAACTGTCGGGAACAGTGGAATAGGAAAGATTAAAGACGGAGATAAGAATAGACATTTGATAATAATAGCAATAATTAGCGGAAATGATATGAAAGTCGATCAATGCATCCTTCTTCGGTTGTACTACTGCACTGTCAAAGCGTCTAAAAATAGGCATTGGTGATAATTGCAAATTAAAACGCCTTCTACTACAAATAATTAATTATAACTTCTGATCATAACTGGAGGTGATCCACCCTAAAAATTTTCAGAATCTTTAAGACTGACGACAACCAAACGCCAACAACAACATGAATTAAGGAATTTCGCATACAAGAATAAAAGGTAGATGACCAGCAGCAGTGTAACGCAAATTAACGCTATTATTATATCCCTGCATCGTTCCATTTTCGCACGTCAAGTATCAGTTCACTCATCAGAGTCGCCAATCTACTAACACACTTTGTTTGTTGGAAGCGACAAGCATTTGTCATTCATCAAACATCATTACTGTCAAAATAATTGTTTATCCTATATTTTTAATGAAGTGAAGTGTCACGTTTTTATTTGATGTGGTTGTTGTGTTGTTGGTGTCGCGTGTCACTCGCATTCGCAGCATCATCATCTTTACCCGTAGAAATCGCCAGTTTCGAAGTGACTAGTAGGGAGTTAGTCGAGTAACATTTAGAGAGGTTTCAATGGGAGCTAACTTAGCTAAAGGAGGAAATGCAATACTTGAAGCTTTACCTGGAACCCAGGTACGTTAAACATCATTAAAACTTTTTGTATTTTCCTAATTAATTTTAGCAAGTAGCCCGGAATAATTAATTATTTTTTACCATGATCATGAATAATGAATTTTATTACTTGGTACAAGTAGCCATCAAGGCCAATAGAAATTTTCATTATGATGGCTTCGTTGACATTTGATGTTCCATAATATTTTCCATCTTATGCATAAATAAATAAGCATTATCATAAATATTATCTGTAGTAACGATTGTCTTTATATACATATGCCTAACCTAATTAATTACTTGAATAGATTATATGTCAATTTTTCTTCATTTTATCATCACAAAGCAAATACCGCACCAACGCAATCATTTTTATTAACCTAAATTTACCCTTGCTCTCTACTCCACTGTCGTGAGATTTATCTTCGAAGGACAGTAAATTAAATACATTGTTTTTATACTCGTGTGGCTTAAGCAGGGATCGTTTTTGTGTGTTGAATTAAATCCAATCACAGGAACCAAAGTTCACTTTTACAGTTTACTTATCAACATAAACCATTTAAGTTTAACTTGTATGACTAAACATCAAGTAAATGGAGAATGAAGGCAAATAAGTTTGTTCGTGATAATCTCTTGGGTTTCTCATTGCTGCTAGCTGATGATCAATGCATGCATGACCAATGACCAAGGCAAGATAATTTTGATACGATACGATGACTACTTCTCAGGAAAAAAACATGCTATATACTACGTACATACATACATACCTACGTACACAAAGAACTTTTGACTTTACCACGAATCATGATGAGTCATATACTTTATATCACTGACAAAAATAAAGATAATCTCCCTTTTCAAGCATTATTTAATAGCACATATTATGTTTTTCTCAGGGATTACTTACGTGGTAGAAAGAAATGATATCGAGTTAAATAAAGTGAATACTATCTACCTATACAGTTTTCCAAGAATAATATTACAAGCAAACGTTTTCCGTTTTCCCTATATTTTTTTCATATTTTGGCACAACTGTTCTTATTTTGTTGGCTAATTCTCTTCTCCATTTTCTGGTTTTTGTTGTTAGTCTTCCAAATGCTAAATTTAACGCAAACATGTTTTTGCACGTCTTCTAGTTAATTAGCTCGACTGGATTGATGATGATAATGATGATCGTCACCCGTTGGTGAAAGAAATATGACTATTCAAAAAGCAATTTGCCGTCAGCTTAGATTGATTTGATAAGCGCAGAATTATAAATGTGTAAAGAATATATGCACCTGCTTGCATCTGTTACTTTAAGGTGATGATCATGATGGCCGTGATGTAATCTTTAGGAATTTTCATATAAAAATAGATATTGAACAATCTAATGAACAAATGTAGTAGAATCGGTGGTCATGTTAATAATATGATCAAGTAGTTAAATTGCATTTCAAGTTAGCAGTAGTACATACATTGTGATAGTACATATAAAAAGGTGAAAATAAAAATGGAAAAAAAATATTAGCCATGAAATGAATGGTTCACATTATTATCGTCAGCGCCGCCGCCAGCTTCTCATTCAATTGAGTTTTGAATAGCCAAAATGAATACACGAAAATACGAGATGAACGTTGAGAATCATAAGCCGCAAAAATAGGAATATGATGATGACGATCATGTTGACGCGATATTCGATTATGAAATGAAACAACTTTGTGCAATGTAAACAGTACAAAAGGCCGACAGGCAGGCACTTGTTCGTTCCAAGCTCACGGCAGTCAGGTAGGCAACTACTGCTGCTGCTGCACGGTGAAAAAAAATCGTATTTATATTATGGGATTGTAATGTATTCTTATGTGCTGATTATAATGATACGATGATGATATGATGACGAAAAGATTAAATCCCTGCATAGAACCATTACTATTATTATTATTATTATTCATAAACCATAAAAATATTTTTTCAACTTTTGTCTGCAGTCAGCATAAAATATTGGGAAAAAAAGCTGGCAGGCGAAATATTTGATATGTGTATACCTACTTATTATATTATATGCATGCATAAAAGAATTAAGAATTGACGCCTTCGCTCTTTACACTTCAATTTATGTAAGCATCAATTAAGTCATCTTCATCGATTACTTGGTCGTTAATGCAGCTGTCCTTGTCCAAAAATCCTAATAAGTCGAGGAACACATTTCAGCGTTTACACTCATAGAATGCTCGCTGTACGCAAATATTTAATAGGTCGTCACTTGTCATAATTTAATATTGTAGTTTATATGTGTGTATAATATTACGATTACGTGATGTGATGTGTATCGCTGATGTGCAAAAAAATATATGATGAGTTTTTGCCCATATGCAATAATGCAATTCAGACTTTTAAATAATCAAACATACCTCTGTGCTTGCAGAGACGACATAAAAATTGTTGTTGTCATAATATTTTTTATATTTAAGTTGTAATGCATGTAATATTTTTTAGCTCGCTATTAACTCCTCACGTGTGTATCATTACAACAATTGTGACCGAAAATGTGACGTACGTATAGTTCGCAGAAAAGTGTGCTGTGTGGTGTGATTTACCAGAGAATATTTGATTTGTCCTTGCCACTTTTGTTGAAATTATAATGAAAAAACATAATATTATTATACTTGGCTGTCACCTATTGTAAGATCCTATACATTTCAGTTTGTTAACTCTATAGATTTATTCAATCAGTGCACAGGCGTTTATTTATTTTTATAAAAGTCAAACATACACTTATTTTGATTTTATGGGTTTTCAACTTTTTGTCATTTGAAGAGATAGATTCTAGCATTGACGCAAAAACATGATATTTCATTAAATAAAGCTAAAAAAAAGTTAGTAGAATCCCATATTTCGAGCTAAGTGCATTATCCTGTCCATTTTTCGAACAAACAAAATTGAACAAGTGACATTAATTTTGTATACACCTGCTACCACGTAATCGCGGAAAATAACCAAGTACACATTCTATTATTAATAGTTTTTTTTGCAAATGTCTGTTTTTGTCCACAAATCATACCCACCACATTTTAGTAACTTTGGGTTTTAGCTCATCTATGCAGTCAATAATAGTTATTATGTTTTCAATGCAAATTTACTACCCTATAAGTCTATAAATCAATCTGTGTCCATTTAATTTCGAATGACGCTCTAATGTCGTATTGTATTCGCTGACGTTATTTAATTCTGTAGATAGATACAGACAGGTGGTGTGTAATTATCTTTTGTGACTCTTTCAATTGAAAAGCTGAAGAGCTATGATGCATTAATTGCATTATGTCACCACTCATCATCATCATACATGTACTGATAATATCCTGGTCTATGCTTTTTTGCAAGTAAACAAACTTTCAAACTTTAGTCATTCCACTTGCATGATGCATAATCTACATGCAATTATTATTACCCCCTCAGGTTCACTGTGCCATGAACCGGCAGAAAGTTTCATGATTTCATTTTTCATTAATGACTGCGATCGTTTAGTACAGTCAGCAGTGCACATTTGCATGTACGTATATACAATCGAATGAAATAGGGTTAAGTTTGGCAGCATCACGAACCGACAAAATGTCAGGTGTGTTCGTTTTTCTTTTATTTATGCCATGAGCCAGTACTATTAAAAATGGCGAGAAACAAGCCAACGATGAACGTCCGGAAGACACTTCCGTTCAGGCACAAAGGTTGTATAAATACACAATACCACGATTCACAATCATACTACAAGTACATACGTGACGTGATGAACTGCTTTGACTTTTTATTCCTTCTTTATTGTAATATTACAGCATTTACACTGCATAATAGCTTAGCTTTTGCATTTTCTAAAAGTACAAAATGGAGATGTGTGCATCATCTTACATAAAAAAATATAGTGGCAATGAATGGTTGGCTTGTTTCGCTGTCTGCCATGCCGTGACACACAGAGCACAGGTTGAATTTGGCAAATGCAAAAAGGTGTCGGTTACAATTAAGTACATGAGAGAAAGAAGATTAGCGTTATCAGTAAAATAAAACAATGTAGGTACTATAAGGCAATGTCTGTTGCAAAGTAAACTCATCCACAAAAGGCTTGCTTTATCAGTGAGCGAAAAAAACACAGACATACAATTACATACATAGACCCTAGCAAAACTAAAAAACACTAAAGCCTTACCTCGTTTTTCGCTTAAACAATAATTTCTCTTAATAATCGAACAATTCGCCACATGCAATTATAAAAAATGATATACAGAGGTAACAAATAATGGTCAATATTTTGAGATATTACTTGAGTATCTGGTTCTTCCACATATGATAACCATACATTTTAATATTCAATGAGGCATAATGACGAGGGTTTTACAATTATTACAATTTATGCACATTATAAATGGTTTGACATACTACTCTGTCTTGAAGTAAGT
>JAHZMT010002831.1:0-11238 GCA_027743785.1 Sinhomidia bicolor
AATTTTTTTTCATTTTCATGTAAAAATTCAATTATTTCCTCCATTCCATGCATTGTTAAACGGGTATGTATTTATAGCAATTTTATTCGTCTTCAAATTATTATTATTTTTCATTATAACAGCAAAGAAGTTCACAAGCAGAACACAGTAGCATGATGATGATGTGCATTTGAATATTATACAACAACGTATTTAAGAATACTATTATTGTGTAGGGGTATTTACTTACTTAAACTGCCAATTAGTAGAATCTACACAAGAGAAGTGAATAGGTGTGGAAAATTGCTGCATAATAATTATGCTATTTTCTAACCATGTATTTTACTTTGTACTCCATCTACTACTAGTTTTCCAGTTAACGTTACAATTTAAACAAATAGTATGAACAGCTACTAGTTTTTAAGATCACTGCTACTGCTTCGAAAGGTATTATCATTGCTACCGCCAAGGTAGGTAAGTAATATTTAGCAGGTAAGCTACTAGTCAACTTAAATGCTGCAACATCTCTCTTGTTCTGGTTGGTGTGTTGTGTCATGTCTGTTGATTTTGTTTTCATGATACATATTTTAACATTTCTAAAAGCGATCAAAAAGCTGATTAGTCGTGCTGATAAGAAACGAAGACGAAGAAGCAAAATATAGAAGAAAAAATATTGTAATGAACGGTTGGTGGTAACAGTAGCAGTGCAATGTAATATGTAGTGAGGTGGTGTTTGTTTCACCTGTTTAAATTGATATATAGTGTTTTAAGGTACACAGTACACACACGTACCTATTTACTTATTTTGCAGACAACAAGACAAGCAGAACAGTGGTTGGTGGTGGTGGTGGTCTCGTGTGTTTAGTTGTTGACGGTAATAATATTTAGTTTTGTATCAAGCAGCGCCTGTTTTTTTAAAAAAAGAGAAGTTACTGCTAAATTGTTAAAAAGAAACTTGAAAAAAAATCAGAGAAAAATATATATCTAGTTATCTTTCTTCTGCAACTGATGGTTATAATTATAAAATTGTATTTTATTTCCCGTATTTACTTTATAGCTAGAGAGAGGCGTTATATAATAATAAGAAGGGATAATAGTTGAGATCTGCCACCTCTGCCAGTGAACTGCCACCCATATCACGTTTTGAACTTTGCACTACTAGTAGTATCGTATTCAACTTTACAAGTACCTAACCTACCTCAGCGTTTTTAATAGTTTTTTTACCTGGCATATTATGCAACAAGAAATCGGAAAAGCAATCTGCATGCAACAATGATACTTAATCTTAGTGATGAAAATAAATAATCCTTTGGTGGTAATAATAATTGTTATAATTGACTACATTGCTACATTTATCATATCAAGCAATTTGTATTTAACTAACTAACAGGCCATGTCAGATTAGTTTGCTTGTATATACTTTTAAACCAATATAATATCATGATGATATAGAAGTATTCTTGAACTAATAAACGGGCACTCACTGTTCTAATCAGGATTATACAGTTATACAAGAGCAGAGAAAGAAAGAGAGAGAGAGCCTACTTACTTTTTTTCGTATAAATGTCAGTTTTTCATTGCTTTTCTATTACTCCTCTGACACTGTTGTTTATCATTATTATTATTATCATGCTTCAAAGTTGGAGAATAAGCCCATTTTTAAATCTAGTTGAAAAAAACTGCACTGAATAATGAAAAAAATATGATAAAAAGAATTATTTGTAACACAATGTTGAACAAACGAATCATGATAATAACAACAATTGGAAAGAGCCAGGCAAGTTTTTGGAGGAGAGAGAGCAAAGAAAGCCAAGGGCTATATAGGTAATTCTTTTTTTCTCTCTCTCCATTTCTTCTTTTTTTAAGATTCTCTATCACACATGCAAAGACTATCACATCACGTAAGCAATTGAAGAGGGTGTACAGAGATAAGAGCGAAGAAGTAAATAATAAAAATCAAGAGCAGATTTTTTTCTCAGTCTGGCTTTTGTATTCTTCTTCAAATACAGTTTGACTTGACATGAGCTGTTTGTTGCTTTGCTAGTAGTAGTGCTATTAGCTGTATGTGGTGGTGGCTCTATGCACTCAATTCTCATAAATCAAAAAGATGAGGATCATACCGCAACAAAGCAGCAATTATATTAAACCATCATTTTATTCACTTTTTTCGAGAATAAAAATACATACAACATTGTAAACATTATATGGGATGCGTGTTCGTTATTCATTCTGAGAAAACACATTGTTTTCATGTGTGATTTTCAGACGATATATTATTTGTGTTGCAGAGAGTAAACTGGGTATGTAAATAAATAGCAGAGTTCTCAGTCCAGAGCCAGATAGACTATTAGATCAAGAAGACGAAGAGCTCAGTCAGCAAAGCGCACATAAAAAAAAGAAACTGGCAAGCAAGAGCAAGGCTTACTGCTGCTCTACTGTAGTACTCACACGTTTTGGCAACCCATAATTAATCCAGATAAGCCAATTTCCTGCACAGCATGAGTAAATATTTGCCTTTCTGAATCATTTTACAAATCTAATTTATCGTTCACATCACTTACATCACTTAACCAAAACTACCAGTGTAACTCTGCCTATTTACCATTACAATATACTTTCATTGTATTATTCTCCTTTTCTTCTTTGGAAGAAGAACATGAATAATAACGCCAATTACGAGAGTGTGTGCTAAAGTAGAAACAGAGTAGAAGTAGGTACCCTGTGTATGGACAAGTAAAGCAAAGTACACTCTTGGTTGTGGCTGTACGGCTTTACCTTCTCTGCATTTTGCCACGCTATACTGAAAAAAAGTTTAAAGAAAAAAATACACTTTACAAAACTTTGTAATAATAAGGCGTATTAAAATATACTATTATGCATAATGCAGATGCTATGCACATATGTGTAACAATGCCGAGAAAATGTTGCACTTTTTTTGCACCTAGACAAAGTTGACCATCGTGATGTTATTAATATGCATACATAATTCCACAGGAAATCCCAATAATCTTTTTGACATGATGATGAGCTACATTACATTTATGTGCTTGATGGTGGTGATACTCATGCCGCTGCTGCTGCACTGGTCAAAGACAAGAGAAGAAAAAAAGAGAGAACGGTCTGAGAAGTTCAAGTCATTTTTTTCTTCTCTTTTAGGAGAGATGATGTCAGCTGGAATCCTGTAAAGTTGCAAGTTGAGTTATTAGTAAGTGAGATGAGCTGCCCACTATTACTGCTGCATTTCATTTTCATCATCGCCATTATTCGTCTGACAAAAGCAAGTCGGCATGTGGTAGTATTAATATAAATATTATGAATTTAAATGGGAGCACGTTATTAATGCATTCATCATGTAAAAAGAAGAAGCGACAAGTATTTTGCTAGTTAGCGCTTTTCCCTTGTCTTTTATTTCAAGTCGTGTAAATGTTAACACAGATCGACAAGCTAATCCCACACTCCTTTCCTCTTCCTTTGCATTATTTAGTGGGTAATAATAAAAAATATATATGTATATATACATATATATATTCCTCTTGTTTGATTTAAAACGACAAAAAAACTACGAAGAAGAAGCCGTCCAATTATACACTTATTACGTTAGAGTTGAAAAGCAAATGCTAAAAACGAACAGCAGGAATCGAGAATAAAATGGCAATTGAAGAACAGCAGCCCAGCCTTTTGTATCTTTTTCAAGTCATCATCATCAGCACAATGACTGAAGATACTGAAGAAGAAGAAGAAGGGTAGCGGTAGCCAAACAGTGGCGGCGCTCCTTCTTATTTTATTTCTAAAAAAGAAAAAAAATACGATTCAGTAAATTATGTACATTGTAGTCTGTTACTTAAATAGTCTTTCTCATTGAATTAACAATTGCATTCATTTTCTCAGCTTTGAACAAAATATATTATGTTACTTTACAGATAGGATGCAAAAAAACAAAAGGTGGAAAACGTTTTTTTTTCTCTACTTCTTCTTTAAAATGAACTTAACTCTTATTACCACCACCACCATCTTGCATAACAACACATTACTCTACTACATTTTGCTACCCATTGTTAATTACTATTGTTTGGCGAGGCGCTTTTATACTCGCAAAATGATATATTAGTTCTGGCTTGTGTTATTTGTGCGCATCTCCGCATGCGGTCCGATCTGATAAAAGTGTGTTGTTCCAGCGTCTTTTTATTTTGCAGAAGCAGCAACAACAGCAGTGAACAAAACCAAAGCAGCAGCAGCAAAGAGAGAAAGGAACACAGACTAGTTTTTTTGTCCTTTTCTGAAAGAGTGACTGAGAAAACTACGCATATATTCTGTCTTCTTGGGTTGGTTGGGTGGGATTGTTTGGGATGTACCTATATATGTAGGTAGTCTGTCTGATATACAATATTGTTTGTCTCTGATGCATGACAAGTACAATCTGTGCGCATTTGCACAGGTACATATCTCGTAGTAATAGTCGTAATATCTATATTTACATAATTTGTATAGGTAAATACGTGCACACAAAGAGGAATATAATTAAAAGATTAATCATAATTCAAAAAAGTGAACCAAGTCAAGAGTGAGTAAAGTTGCTGCAAAGACAGAAGAGTACGATAATTAACTACAGAAGAACAGACATACGACCTAAGAGTTGGTTTACCTTGCTTGCTTAATATTTAATTCGAATGTGAGAATACGTCAAAATAACAATAATTTTAATGAAATATGAATGAATGATACATCATGCCAGTCCAACCTGACAACATGTACACATCCTCTTTCCCGAGTGTAAGTGTGAATACATAGGTGTATATCTCCTACTATCCATATAATTATCAGATGCACATCATTTCATTTCAAATTCAGCAGCAATTCAGGTCAACACCAACAAACGTAATTGCTATTACCATAATTTTATTTTTTGCTCTTTTTCAAGTATATATTTAGCTATGATATATCCAGTATTACATGTTTCTAAAAAGCAATTGTCAATATTTATTTTCTATGATTACACATTACCTATCAATTTTCATAGAGTGTATGCAAGATTAGAGGAAATGAAAGGGTTATGTTGCGTTAAAAATCTGCTTTTTCCCTAAGACTCCCATTTATTTATTATTACACTCGCCGTATCTTTGTGTTCTCCAAAAAATATATAAATACTATGATCAAGTAAATAACAGCAAAAGAAAATTAGAGATGATCCGGTCTGACCAACACTTGAAGGTGCCGAATGGGACTAGCACAAAAATTAAACAGCTGACCTAGTCATCAAAATCGTCATTTTCTTCATTGTTTCATATTATTTATTATTAAAAAACGGAACCCAAAACGCAGTGATGATGCTCTTGCTGCTGCTGAGTCTAAACTCAACTAAAGTCGATGATACTGATGATAATACCATGTACCATGCCATACATGTTTTTTTCTGTAACAATAAATTTGAGTTGAAGTGAAATAAGCTAAGTATTGTTAAGTATTGTTGGAAAAATGAAGCATGTTTCGTGCTCGAGGGGAGGAGAAGGAGGAACCATTATTTTGATATAAGTTTTTAAACAAGAACGACGTCCAAAATGTAATATAGAAAAAGGGCTGAAAAAATGATGATGATATGGGAATGTGTGTGTAATAGTAATAAAAGGTAGCATCATGGAAGATTTACAGGCTCTCAAAATATATTATAGGTAATACGCATGTTCTTTCTTTCTCCTTTGCTCTCTGGTCCAAAGTAAGTTTTGAGGTGTAAAAGCGTATATGATGCCTATAATATTCGGTATAAAGGTATAGTCAGTAGGAGTATTGAGATGAATTATACTTTTGTACAAAGTTAAAAGGCTGTGTCGGCGGTACACTCGCCTTTTTCGAGTTTATTAAAGGATGAGATTGGACAGCACGCATATGTCATGTCAAAATGTTTTTGTGTTCCCTTCATCATCATCAACACCATCGTGTTATCCAAATCGCCTCCTGCTCTTCTCACTGAATAACTATACTACTAACTAAATATCCTCTTGTACATTAACAGCTTAAACCTGTATAATAATAATACATAATAGTGTAGGTATATATCTGATCACTCTTTCTGTTCCGTTTTCATATCCTATCCAAATGCAATACATTTTTATTTCCTTTTTGTTTGCTGGTTGTGTTGTTGCCCTGTGTTGATGATGATAAATAATGACCAATATTTAGCAATTTAAGTTTTCGCCCTGTCCGTTCATATAAATATTAATATATCATGTGCTCTTCTCCTCCACTCGAGGGATTGTTGAATAGAAGAGAAAAACCATGAGACTGTTTAGTTTACACCTCTCATTATTACCTGCGCATGTGATACTGTAATGTGCCTTACTTTACTCTGTATACGCTCTATACAAATGTATAGCGTTTATATGTATAAAACCAGATTGTTCTTTTTTTATTTTCTCAGCTAAAAGCAAACAATTGAAGCACAGCACCAAAAAGCGGTAAATGAACTTTTTGACGGGTTTTTATGGACAGAAAGGGGAAATGAATCGGAAACAAAAAGCAATAAGGATCCACCCTTTTGTTTGTTTCCATGATTAAGTGAATGGTACAGCTAAAAAAGGAGCAACTACTACTGCCATATCACCACCGCCACTCATTCGACTCGGCTCACACTCTGCGTTGCTCACTCTCTATTCAGCTTTTCTTGTTCAACAGGCAATTCTTGCCATAAATAATAAAAAAGAGTAAAAGCTTACATTATTACCGTTGCTTGTGCAAACATTTAAAAGAGAACTTGACTCTGTAACTAATCGTTTTGCTGTGTACAGCTTTTCTTTATGTATGTTTCTTAACGTTGTACCGAAACCATACTGAAACTGTATGAAAACACGTAAAACAACAAATAAATATCCGTTTTTTCTTTAATGTAACATCTGGATTTTTTACATGAAAAAATAAATACCAAAATGTATATAATTTTTTTTCAAATCTGCTGCCACGTTTTTTCAAGTTTTTTCTCTGTACACACACAGTCTAAAAATATAATCGGAGCATCACCATCATCATAAAAATGATATCTAATCAATTCACCAGCAACTGCTTTAATACCTTCACTTGATCCTCTTTTTACATTGCTGCTGCTGTAACTACTACTACTACTGCTCTACACCTCTTCGTGTTTTCTAGCTGGTTATATGATTATGATGATGGGGTCTATGAGAAAAGGTGAGAAAATGCCTTGTTTAATTTTATTGCTACAAAACAGGCCATATTATCATCATGATGATAATCATGACGCTGATCCGTCATATTGGAAGACAAGCAGACGTACAAGAGCAGAGCAGAAGGAGAAGGGCTGAAATTACAGATAACACGAAAGGCGAGAAAAAAGTCAGTTTCAGTTAGGAAAAGATACCGACACTGCCACCACCAAAAGCACCCAGTGCACCTTTTTTATTGCTTTTCGGAGTTGAACTTTTTTACTGGATACTTTTACAACGGCTACAACAGAAATGAAAAGTAGGCAATACCCCTTCATTATTACTAAATCCACTTACTTTGCTTTGCTTCTAGAGTGATTATTAACAACGAAATACACCAAAATAAAAAGCAAGTCTAGAAAAAGTAAAAAAAAATGATGAGCCGTCATAATAGGTGTACACGTACATACAAAATAAAAGGAACTATAAAAATACTGCTTGGAAAACTACAAATAGAGATGACCTTCCGTCCGGCGGCACTAAAAAAATCTCGTTTCGACGCTTTTCACTAGAAAGATTATTAAACTATGAAAATGCTCGTTTTTACGCATGCACTTCATATTTCATGATGAAGCTGATGATAACGATGTGTATGTTTATGTGTGTTACAGTTGCAGTGATATGCTGTCTTGCTGGTAGAAGCGTTTATATGTGCGTAAGTATAAATAAACTAAGCACAACATACAGGTTTTTCTCACAGAAATCTAAGAAAAGAGTAATAGTAAATAAATAATTTGACGAAGGGGGCGAAAAAAACTAATTTTGAAGGTGCGATAAAACTAGTATTTACTCACCTTGACGTATCAAAATAAATACACAGTTATGGTGTGCCACCACCATCAACAAAAAACCATCATCATCGTCATCATCGCCGCCTCAACGAAAAATTGTAAATATGCTATTTTTTGTCTTGTTCGTCGGAATCTTTTATGGTTTCGTGTACGATAATTTTTTTAGCTTCTACGCTTTCCATCCTCTTATGTAAAGAAAGCTGCTGTTTTGTTATGTAACGTAAATAGGTTTTATCTGTGGGGTACTTTACGTAACTACTTAAAAAATAGATGATTGTTTTGGGACTTGGTATTATTTTCCAAAACTGAACAAGAATACAAATTCTTATTGGTTATTAATTAGCTGGCGAAATAAACGCTGACTACTTAAGTTTGTCTTGTCGTGTTAAATGAAATAAAAATTGATTAAGAAAGATACTGAGGCAGACTAACAAGTTAGCATACCTATTTTATTTATAAATTAGTCGTCACTGTTGTAATTTAAGTACAAAAATAACCTAATACGGCTACACTGCAGCTAATACAGAGTAGTACGACAATGTTAAATCATCTAGAAAGCAGCACATGACACATTCAGAAAATAAATTTATGACAATAATATGACATTACTTTGATGCCCTTCATGATTCACTCATGCAAAACCATCAGACTTTTATTTTTACATTTATCATCTTCCCCATACTCTACTCCATAGCGAATGCCAATGTACACAAAAATAACATAAACAGCAGCAGAGACAACCGGCCAACTTTATGATGATGGCCTAGGTAGGTTTTATTTGGACAAGATATTTGTTACGGTGTCTTCTTTCATTTTTCTCTATTCCTGTCTTGATTATTTTATATTCTACTTTTTAAAAAATCAACATCATATTTACATGTAAATGGATCATTTGGTTAGACATAAAAAATGAACTAGAGATGAAAGACTGGTTCGTTAGTGACAATGGACATAACATACTCATAAATATTATGAGTTGACACTGTCTCTTCTAGAAAATACGACATCATACGAAATTGTTACATTTTTCGTGTTCGTCTCATCTCCAAACGATTCTACTTAACTTAAAGTACTACGCCGTTATTTCATACACGGGCATTCATGATACTTACACGGAAAAAAGAATGACAGCAACGACCATCTTCTCGCCTTGCTGTTACCATTATTGTCATTTTTAAACCCTTTTCACCCAGCTGCCGCTGCTGCTGCCACTTATTCTTCTCGCTCTAAATAATAGCATGACTTATAAAAATATATATTGTAACTAAACTTATTTATCTACAAATACATACGAGCAACCATTCAGATTCGGATTCTTCATAAAACGCATGTCATAACATAACATGAAAAAAATATCAAACCAGCTACACGTACAAAAGAAGACACTCGCATAAAACCACAAAAAGGTTTCTTTTTTTCCAGGAGAATAAAAAGTTGTACCAAGAATAGGTGAGTATACATATACACACAGTAGAAAAAGCAACAGAAGAGAGATGAGATGCGAGGAGTGGAAGGGCGTGAAAAAGGTTAAAGAAATATGATGAAAATGGACAGTGCGTTTGTTTATAATGATCAAAAGCATATATCCCTGCATATAGACACACAAGATCCGGATATTATATTATTATTATTGCGATGCTACACAATGATGAATACGCGGAAAAATACAATAAATAAAAAAGAAGATGCATCAGTTAGAAAAAGCCATATGCAATGTAGGTATGCCTCATAAGAAGCAAAAGCACTCCACGTCCACACAACAAGCTCAACAGTTTCTCGAGGTTTAAATGCTTTATTGTGGCTTGTTTTTGTGCGGAGTGCTAAGATTGTAATGTAATAAGGTGGCTTGAACAAATTGGTCGGCTGCTCCTGAGGAGACTCACTACCACTACTACTACTACTCATAACAACACTTGCTGCTCTTGACGGTAAGTATAGATGATGATGATGAGGGTAATGCTGGAAAAAGAGTGAACAAGAAAAGGTGAGAAGTTGTTCTTGAAAACAGGCAGGTAGTCATCGTCGTGGTATGAAAGCTTGTAGCAAAAAGGTAAAGCATGTGTACACAATATATTATGAAGATGACGATACGGAAAGAATAAAAAGAGATCCGTTCTGCCAAGCACTTACTTATTCTGGTTCGTCTTCTTCTTCTTCCGTGAGTAATATGTTCCAAAAGCCACAAAAAGTGCTTTCGCTCTTGCTTCTCATAATCAACTGAGGGAGAGCGAGAGAGAAGTTTAGCTTTGCTTGTTGTTACTGCGGTCATTTTTATTGGTATTGATAAAAGAGGGTCTAAAAGTAAAAGCCGAAAAAGAGCTTTTGCAATAAATCTTCCTTGTGTTCTTCTCTCTTCAACAAAGATCTCTTTTTGTGTATTTACACTCACTCTATCCACCAAAAACACGCATCAAGCCAATCATCTTGAAAAGTATATACTACTAACTACACGCACATACATGCATATACAATAAGGAACAACAGCTCGGTACTCTGTTTAGTGTTTGTTGTTGAATGTATTTATAAGCTTATTATTATTAACATGATATTTTCTCTCCTCATTCTCCCACAACACGTTATTAGTCAAAAAAGACAACTGGTATGAAGAACCGTGTAACTATTTCTTATACGCCATATCACCATGTTTATACTGCTATTCTTATTGGCATCATAAGCAAGCTTTTTTTTTTAAAAAAAAAGTGAGTAGTGCTGGTGGTGGTGTCGTGATATTATTATAAAATATATCCTCAATGCTTTCCGCTGCTTGCTAAACTACATGAACGAACAAACGAGGAGGAAGAAAAAAGAGGTGTAAAATCTTCTTTTATTATTATTTTATTATTTTCTATAAGAAAAAAAACTAACAGTTTACTTATACCATGCAGCTTAAGCTGTTTGTAATTATTGTAATATTATGATCCTCATATTCTATTATTCTTCAACCCTTCCTCTGTAAGTATGCTTTCTCAAGTTTTGTTGAGCTGATTATTGTAAAATGGTAATAAAAAAAGTTAAACTTGTCCATTCAAAAATTATATTCATATTATTTTATTTTTTGAGCACCTCATCATATAAGCATAATATTATATGGACACTCAATAGAAGGATATTATAAACTTTGACATTTTACATATACCATACAAAAATGTGAAACTGTATGTACAAAACGTTAAAAAACAATAATAATAAAAATAAGTACAATATTTAATCTCCAGTAAAGCATATTAAAATTCATCCAGTATCTCATCCCTTGTTTC
>JAHZMT010002832.1:0-10065 GCA_027743785.1 Sinhomidia bicolor
GGAAAAACATTAAAAACTTTTTGGGTTGATTACATGAGAATGAGAAAGAGGAAGCCGATAACCGATGATGTTGGTTCAGTTTGTGTGCCCCTACTTATTATGTAATTTCATCCCAAAAAAGAAGAAAATTGTCCAGTTTATTTAGTTTTTTTTATTTCTTTCTTCGGAAGCTAATATAATGCTCTTGTGGTTTGGTTTGACCATCTTCCTTCTTGGTTTTTATTGACACGAAGAGACGAAGAAGACGTTGTCCATATTATTATTATTAATATCATCATTCATCAGTGTATTAAAAAATTGATGATTTTTGTGTCCCCAAAAGCAAAGAAGATGTATAGAAACAGGTTCAAAGATCAATGATTTATTGCCTCACACATGCATACATTAAACATAATATTATCTTATCTATGTAGGCACAGCACAGCAGCAGCATAAGCAAGTAGATTGTGTAGTTCCATTCAGCAATATATATACCAGAAAATCTTATCTTTATCTTATCATTAGCATCATTCAAAGTTATATATTATTATAACTTGCCATCACCACGAAGGAAAAAGATGATGGTACCTACATTATTTACTAAAAAAGAGCACACAAAAACACACAACTTTGCTGATAAATTTTTTCTCTCGTTATTTTTACCAACAAAAATATTAACACTGTACTTAAGGTAATAATAAGATTGACTAGGTATGTACATTCCAATACCAATAATAATAAATAAATATACAAACTATTTTTTAAATATTTTGTTTTTTTTCTCTCCCTCTCTCTCTTCACTGAAATCCTCTTAAATATCAAGTGTTCAATGCTCTTGACTCCAGCGATGAACCTTTTGCTGTCTCTTTAGAAAGAAAAACAACAACAACACACAAGTTATATAATGTTACGTAAATCCATACTGACTGTAACCGTCATTGCTGCTGATTATCATGATAATATATGCATTTCCAATATTTCGTTGCCTGCTTTGTCGTACATTCCAATATTCCAATCAGAAATTTTCACGCTCTGCACGAAGACTTGTGTAGACTCACATGTTAACATGACGTATTTAAAATCTTGTAAAGAAAAGAGAGAAAAAATGATGATGATGCGGTGATATGTCGAATGCTGGTTGACCTGCATTTGATCTTCGTCTTCTACTCTCGTCGATCGTCACTACATTACATTTAAATGCTATGCATATTGATTAAGCAAGCCGAAGAAAAAAAAGCGTTCAGCGGGAGGTCGCGTTTCGATTTAGTACTTTTTAAAGGACATTGCATCCTCCTCTTCAACCGTTTTCACTATCACCTTTTCGTTTCATCATCCTCATCTTAAAAAAATATATATATTCTCTGACAATGATCCTCCAGTCAATATAATATGCAATGCCATTGCCACCATCATCATCATCAATAATAATAACGATAATAAAAATAGCGTATTACGAACATGCATGTAGGATTATTTGCATTTGATTGTAGCGTGCGTTATGCTTTTCTTCTTAAATGGTGATTAGCATCTTTAAGAGAAAAAAAGACACAACGCCGATGATGAGAGTACCTCTTTATTTTATTGTTTTCACTTGTTCCATTCCCTTTCGTTTCGGCTTTTATGATGAATTTTCCATTCTCCGCTTGCTCTCATGATGATCAATTCAAATCATCATGTCTGTTATAATGATGATGATGGGAATGGCAGTGCACAGCGTAGAGAAACGGTTTACGTGTGCGCGCATCGTATTATGTGGTTTTCAAAAAAAGAACCTGCAGAAAAAGGGTGAGCATTCCAGGTCAATTGTGTGTCTCTAAATGCTACACTGTCGGCTTCGTATGTAGTACATGTTGAATTCGCAGTGTGCAGTATGTAGACTCACGACAAAGAGCGTAAGAATGATTTTTGGCTACATAATGCACAATAAGTGATATTATATAGCTTGTCTTCATTTTTTGGATGGATGGAATGGATGAGGAATGGATGACGGCGAGACATGAGTAGTAACTAAATAAAAAAAAGATTCGAGATGATGTCCAGCCGAGTGTCTCTTTTTGAAGCTGCGGTTGGTGCAACAGCAAGTAAGCAAGCAGTACTTTTTAAAAAGTCAAGAAGAACAATGAAAAAAGCCGACATTGCCATCTAAAAGTGTATACATATTTTTTTACTTTGGCAATTATTGAATGCGAATGGTGTGGCACCGGACATTTTATTGTTACGTAATACTTATTTTATTTTTATCACTTTATCATCGCATTCATCACTGTTAAACTGAAACATGTACTCATCTATAAAATATGCAGTTGTGTGAACTCAAAATTTACCTTCATTGTAAATCTTTAAAAAAACAGTCTAAACTTTAGGTTTTGTTTTCATTGCATTTGTAGTAGCGAAAAATGAATTCGAGTTAGCTGTCAAAATTCACAGGTGCAGTGTATTAAAAAAGTTTCAGTTATGTTAGCTCACAATACAATGTCATATTGCACATGTGCACGTGCATGCTAAAATATTTTGTGCGTAAACAGTGTAAACTGTGAATATATCAATAGGAATGCACGATTCCCAATACTTTGAAGAATGGCCGCAATGGAATTATGCCTCTGATATATTGTCAGTATTGAATACTAATTTTAAATTTATTTATTCATCTGAATGGGAATATGCATTTTGTATGACTCGGTATCAGACTTGCATTGTTAACTATTATACACAGCATACTATCAGCAATGAAAAAACGTTAAGTATTCTTACTACACAGTAAAAGACATTTTGTAAGGCAGGTACTAGGTACACATTTAAGAAGACCTTAACGGCTTTGGTAATAACAAGTCTTGAGTCAACAAGTGTGTTATTATAATGCATTCCGGCATTCCATTCTTGGAAGAAGGCAAAAAGGAAATACTAAACAAGCATAATATTTTACTAGAAAGGGATGAGTACATGAGCAAATATAGAAGGAGAAAAAAATAATATTGTTATGAGCAAGTTTTCGACTTTGAGTAGAAAATATAAAATGCGTAAACCGCACAACTACCTACCTACCTTCCACCACCACCAGCCAACTCTCACTCGGTTATACAAAATAACGTATAAATTTTAAAACCGAACATTATTATCATCATTTTTTTCTTGAGACTCGAGGCAACAATGCAATAAATGCAACGAGTGCCCATAAATGGAATTATTATTATGCATACATGTGTGCGTGAGTAGCGTGTATGAATGCGCGGCGCTTATTATTATTGTTATTATCTGCTGGAAGGAAGGAGTGGAAATTGTTAATGATTGCCAAGTACATACGTACGTAAAATACAGAAAGTCTGTCTGTGTAAAAAACAAAAAAAGAAGTCTTTTGCCTCCTCTCTCTCTCTCTGTCTCTCTCCAGTCAAGTTTGCATATACTGGAGAAAAATAATCTTTACAAAAATATACTCATTTTTATTCAATAAATAGATTTGAAGCAACTAATGTCATGATGATGACAGACAATTGGCCTCACACAATTGCATACATCAAAGCTGATTAATTCACCGGAAGTCTCAGGTTGAAAAAAAAAGAAACAGCAGCATGACGACTTTATGCCTCTTATTGTGTAACGTTTAAGCTTGGTAGTTTAGCAAACATTGCACCTTCACTAAAATTACTCATAGTCATTGTCCTTGCTGTCTATTCCATTCATTTGAAGATTTCCCTTTACTTTATACGCAAGTATCGATGATTTAGCAGTAATACGTGACGCAAGAAAGAAGAATTTTATGTATCGATATCGACACCGGATGGATGACTGTATTGTCCTACATATAAATTAGAAATTGTTGAAATCACCGATTACTGTAAAGCTAAGAAAACAGTAATTCATGGTACATGTCACGCTGCCTCAAAATATACAAGAGTATATAATAATATAATATATTATAGCAAAGTAGTTTTGTTCAAAGTACTAAACCTATATTTGCTTCCCAAAAAAAATCAATAATATCATCAATGAGAGGATTTTGAATATACTGTGCTGTCGTCGTGATCTTCTGAAAGAGACGCAGGATTTAAGACAAACTTTAAAAGGAACAGTTTCCCTTGCAAGAACTTTCATTGTAAAAATGATTTATTAAAAGGGCACCAAAAACGTGATGTTTTTCAAGGTGCAAATCTTGTAAAAATGATGATGATAAAATAACAATTGTCTTCTTGTTTAAAGCTTCTAATCATCCTTCCAGCAAAGTTGTACAGCAAAGATACCTATTTATTTAAATCCTATTTTCGCTTATCCTCTCTTCCTTCTTTTCAATTTATATTTTAATCCGTTTACAAACTTGAAAAGAAGAAACAGGCCAGGTTATGCCAGGTTAGACCAGGCCACCGACTGTTTTCTCTGGGTGAGAAGGGCGGAACTTTATAACAGATTTGACGTTGTTGGCAGACAGTTTGGCTATGACTTGTCATTGTTGACTTCAAACAATCCATGTAAACTTTGAATAATATGTTATATAGAAATCAGTCAAAAATTTCCTACTACAGAAGCATAATAACAATTGATGCAGCTGCAGCAGCTCTGATTGTAAAAGTTTAAAGTTCACTGTTAAGGTTCCTCTTTTAAGCTGGTATTGCTCAGCAGATTACTATTATTATTACAAGGATGAATAGGATTTAATTTTTTTGTCTGGGGATTATCATTTTTCAATATGATTGTGATATTTATCATTCTACATCATATCGCTGCTTACGAATGTGTAACAGCGTCATTCTTCTTCCTCCAAAAGAGTTTGTTTCCACTTCCTTCTTTTACACAAGTCATCATCATGAAACGGAGACCCAGCCCCTTTCCTCCTTCAAATCAAAATCACATTAACAAATCGGTACATACAAACGCAAATTAGACACAAGTAAAGTTTCCTCCATCCTTTTTCCGTTGTTTCGTTCGTTCGAATCTCAAAGTTTTCATGGAGTCAATCCTTAACTTCCTGTAATTCATGGACCACCAAATAATCAAAATCATGATCAGGATTTTCATGTGGGCTTAAAGAAACAGGAAGAAGGAATGCATATTTAATAATAATATTAATAATATTGACTGTTTATGCTTGCTTAGTATGCATACTATGATTTAGGAAGAATCTCTGCCTCTCTGAATAAAAACTGATTTGTCACTTTTTTATCACGACAAATAAGAATGATGGAGAAGGTGTAATATCCGGTTCTCTCTATTGTGAGTAGATTGTCATTTCACTTTTTATTATTCTCTCTTCCACTTCACTCCTGCTGGACAGTTAATAAGCCAAGAAGATGATGTATTGCGCATTTAGCTCATTGTAGCAGGCAGAGAGAGAGAGGAGAGCCGGGCGTGATGTATTGTTCCTTCTTATTTAGTAAATGTCATATGTGAAATAGTAGATAAATGAGTAGAAATGGACACATCTTTTTATTACTATATTAATGGGGCAGGATATGAAGAATGAAAGAGACGTCGAGTCAGTTTCAGAGAGAGAAAAAAAAAGAAATTTCATGTATTTATTATAATGTAGATGCGTGCATGTTCTTTTTTTTGGGATGTCGTGTCATGTCGTGTAGGTGTGTATCCAGCTAATGAAAAAATTGAAAGGGGAGAGTGAAAGAACAAAGTTGGATGGGATAGAGTCAGTAGTAAAAAAGGCAACTTCATCGTCATCCTCTCAATCCTCATCATCATCGTCACTACTACTACCACCACGATAAATTGAATGTTTCCAAGTATCCCTCCCTTGTAAATAGTGTATGAAAAGAAAGACTTGTGTGTTGTGATTATTAGGAGACAGGAACCACACTTCCGATCAGCTTTATTTGAAAATGTTAAAAAGAGAGAGAGAGAGAGCATTGAAATGAATAAAGCAATGTAACGTATGTATATATACTGTTGTAGGTAGGTATGTTAAAAATAATATAAGGGTCAACATTACACCCCACTATACCACCGGGATGTGGAATGCAGTAAGGTATCTTTTATATCCAATTCAGTCAGTGCACTGCAGCAACGCACTGGTGTAATGTTTACGAAACCAATAATCAAACAAAAGGGTTTCTCTAAAGAAGCGACAGCGATACAGAGAATTCCACACTGTAGTAGAGAAAAGAGTAAAAAAAGGGTTCATTTTGATGGATAATTTATTGTAAACGAAGTAAAGGTATCTTTCTGTTCTGTCAGTCCGTGTTTGTCTTTGAATGAGTGTAAATGGGAGTGCCGTGTGTGTGTGTGTGGAAACTGGCAGGCAGGATATGCTGGTGATGTTGCTCCTGTTTGAAAATCATTTTTTCATTATGTGCTTTTTACGCTCATGTAACAATAAAAAAGAAGTAGATAAAATACACAACGGAATAGTAAAAAAGAAGCGTAGTAGTAAAAAATATAGATAGTAGTTTCATTCATAAACTTTTTCAACCCTTATACAGGATTACCAGAGAATACCGGGGTGGTGGTGATGATGATAATGATGTTGATGAGTATATTACTTGGAAGTAAATGTGTGAAGTACCTGTCGTCATATAATCGTGCAAATTTTTTATGCTCTGCCTGCGAAGTTTCCTTCCACTCAATTCAGCAATGATAAACATCACAATTCATAACTTAACAACATGTATGCATTAATTTTAAAACTGTGATTTTATCGAATAATTTTGTAGTCAAAATTATCTATGAAATTTTTAGTGGAAGTGAATAAAAGAGAATCGTCAAAGGGAACACATGAGTTGGTAGTAAGTAAACAGGCATGTGTAACTTAGCAGCGCAGCAATGACAGGAAGTGTAACGTGTAACATATTGGTAACGTACGTTTTTATTACCGCACTCATCTTTAATAAAAGGAACATTATGCGCGTCGCGTACCCTTTTTCTTTTCCGTTTGGCTCCCCCAATTCTTCACATTTATAGCCACAGCAACCAAGTTGGGCTGCTGACAAAATCGTTTCTGTAACAAAAAGAAACGTAGAAGAGAGGAAAGACAGTTGGTAGCTGATTTTTGTGCTACTTTTTAGGTAGAACGAAATCTAGAGGAGGACAGCATGAGTACTTGAAGATGTGAAGGGCTAAATACGGAACAGTTGTGTTTATGAATGGCTTCTACTTTTCTAAAAATGAAATCTGCGCTAGTTATATATTTCAAAAGGGTCTTTTATAGAAAGCAAAAAAAGTATGTCACATGTTTTGATTTTGGAATGTGCGCAGCAGCTGCCAACCGACCAGGCGGCAACGAAATGCTGTAATACACTTATCACCACCACCGACATAAATGACCTTTCGGGGAGCAGATGTAAAAACAAAAGACGCCTTTATGAATTTATTATTTATTATTATGTGATGGAATGCACTTCCTTTAAACTGTTTTATTGTTAGCGCACGCGCGTTTCTGGTTGTTTCTTTGAATTTTCCTTGTTATCAAGATCATTTGTTAAAACGTTGTTCGAGAGGAAGAACATATGTATGTTCAATCAGTCAGTGCATTTATGTGCATTGTGCATGCTTATCCAGTTTGTCATTGTTTGTCAAAATGGATAACTGTGCTTTACTTTAGTGATGATGACGTAGTATAGTCTGGCCGGGGTCAGAGATAGGGAACAAAGAGCAACAAACAATTTAAATTTCTGTCTGATTGACGCAAGGGGAAAAACAGGAGTAGCTGCAGTTTGCTTTAAACTTGACACCACATGTGCGCAGTAACACATTACGTAAAGAGCAAGCATTGGTGTCTTTTCCTTGACCACTATTTATTCAAAAATCATTGGATATATAAATTATTACAAATAGTTAAGTATATGCTTTTCACTCCCAAACTAATATTTCTGGAAATATATTATTGATCTACATACAAAGTACACATACCACACACGTTGTATAAATTTTTAACCTCACAGACAATAACGATATTGTGTATGATTTGTTGTGTTGTTCTGTGACGCACAAGCTGTCTAAAACATAATTTAAAGCAAAAAATAATAGCTCTTGATCATATTGTAACACAATCTTGGCGCAATCTGGAATTTATTGGTAATTTGAGCATTGAAATTTTGATTGACGAGCTTTATTTTTAGAATACGTAGCAAATGTGCAGAAAACTTTTGCGGTTGTGGCATGATTTCTGTCTACAATGTGGTAATAATAATAATGCAAGGTAGACTTTTTTCTACAAAATGTAATAAACTATAATTTGTAAATATTCAGCAATTTTGCAGAAACTACTATTAAATTTTATACTTAACGATAATTTTCACTCCAATGGAAGATAAGATTATTACCTACTATATGCTTTATACTTACCTATTATATTCCTGTACATAAATGTTTCTCCTGCTGTTGTCGTTTAGTGTACAATCTGAATGTTTGGTACGCCACACCTATTCCGCCGTATTATCTCTTAATTTTTTTATCGTTTTGAAATACACAATTTTAAAGCTTTAATTCATTCATTTTGTATTTCCATTCATTCTCCATTTTTTATGGACCCTGCTTGCTGCATAATTTAGAAAAATATTAGTACAGCGCCACCACCAAAAAGTAAATCCCAAGATATTCTCCGGTTTTTAAAAAGACATCATCTAATTTCTACGCATGACTTGTATAATGCATTTCAAACTTATGACTAGAATGAAAATGTTTTTATTTAGAGAGGAAAAAAATTTGAAAAACACCTTTTTTATTTATGACGCGTAATATATGGTTTACCCACTTGAAGTTGTACCGTATTCCTTGAATGCACATATATTTTTTGGAGAATTCAGTACATAATTTCTTTAGCGGATTAACCTCGTGATTGCGTTATGAATGAAAAAAAAACAACATTTTTTTCTGCTGTTTCCCTTCTTCCTCCCAACAGCAGCAACAACTGCACTTGGATTGCATGTGGCATGCAATAATATCTCTCAATTTATGATATGATGAGCATGCTAACCTGTTGCACTTACAACAACTTTCATAAAACTGTCCTCCTATATAGCATGCAGTATACTACATTACAGAAAATATATTCCAGTTTCCACTGCTGGATCACATTGTTTACACGATTGTTACTTGTGATGTGGATGTGCTTGAGCTTCTGACACGCTCATTAACACTGAAAGGACGTGGATAGGCTGTTCTGTGGATCCACCGACAAAAAAATCTAATATTGTTATATTTTTCTCCACAAATGGGAACAGCGGCAGCAGCAGCACTAGCAGCAACCGGCAAATATTTTTTATTTGACGATGGGTACGACAACAATGAAACTTTTTTTATGAATGAACTTGTTCAGTTTGCCATAAGGTCACACATGTATACATATACAGATTTCTAAAGTAAACAACTGAAATGAAAAGAAAATCGTGAACGTGATGCAATAATAATAATATTTGCTGAGCATTTTTGTCCAGGAAAAATGAACAAAAAGTAACAAGACAAACTTGAATTTGAAATGTGCCCACTTTTACAACAGGAAAAGGTCTCTATTTGTTTTCTGTTCTTGTGTGCACCACCGCCACCATGCATGATTGTACTTATACGTATACACTACCTGAATTTGAACAAATGCCATCATCATCATCATAATATATAAGCTTCAGTTTTCATTCAAGAGTCACGTAAAAATAGGGAGCGTTTTTGTGAATGAACGAAACGTCCACCAGAAGAGGAGGCAGTTTTGGTATTAAGCAAACTTATTTGTACCATTAAACCGATTCCATCCATCCATCCATCGCATTTCACAACATAATCCCAAGTGCTTTACCTTTTCTGTCCAAAAAAATACATGAATTTGTATGGTTATTGTTGTATGTGTAAGGATCAATGTATTTGACAAGTTGTTATTAGGCATGTCCTTAAAGATTACGTTTTGAGTAAAGTAATGCATTGTTTGCTGAATTGCTGAGGAGGTTCACTCTCTCTCCTCAGGTGTGGTGTGGTAGTGTTGTTGGTGGTGGTATGATGTGGTTGTAGTAGAGGAGTAGGTGGACGGTTATGGGCTATAGGCAACAACGATAAACCCAAACTGACTGACTGACGGAATACGACTTGCAGGCAAAATAAAATGCATTATAAAAAAAATTTGTAGGCTTGCCATTCACATTTTCTTTTTTTGGTAAATGAAAA
>JAHZMT010002833.1:0-12621 GCA_027743785.1 Sinhomidia bicolor
ACAATATATATATTTCAAAATTCGTTTTTGTCATGTAAAATGTTTTATACTTGCAAATGATTAGTGTTTTCAAAAGCATGAAGGTCAACGCTAATTCATTTCCTTTGGCTTGTTGTAGCATAATCATGCTTTTTCCTTGGTAAGGTTTTGTACTTACGTCGAGAAGAAATCATGTTTGTAACTGCTCTTTTTAAAAACATCCTTTATCCTGAAATTATTCTTGCGTAAGATACTGACTGACGAATACTGATTACGTTTTAAACCTAATAATAAATCCATATGTACTAACGTATAATCAAAATTCACAAGCAGTCGTATTTATTGTTACCAACCGTGTGGAATTTGTTGTTGTGGTTGGGATGCACATATTGTTCGCACAGGAAGTTGCTTAAGATAGCGTGAGAAACTTCGATGACAGTAAAAACTGGACGTTTTCACATGATTTTCTAGAGCCGGTTACAAGTTTGTTTGTACACATTTTGCAATTATTGAATAAATGTATTCACTACCTATTAAATTGTGCTTGTAGCAAATTAGCAGGTATCACCTGCGAATATAGTAGTATGAAGAAAAATGATATCATTTTTTACATGCAACACTAATCTGTGGATTCTACCATCCTATCGCTAGAAACGTGAGAAATAAAATGACGTGTTGGAATAATGTAAGCATAACTTCTAGTTAATCATCAAAAGGAAATTTTTGCTCAACTTAATGAACTAGTTTACAATATTACTAGAAATGGATGATGCTAGGTGCAATGGGAACATATGCATGTATATGAGTAGTTTAGTAGTATATGGTTATATTTAACATTACGATTTAAATAGAAACAGATAATCATAAACTCTGCTACACTTATTGAAAATTCCACTACATACTGCAGCAATTCAGGCTTTGTTTTACTTTGTAGAAATTCCGACCAACCGGCCACGTATAGTTTACTAAGAATAGTTTAACGTATGTACGCACGTACTCGTGTAAAATACGAGAATTACCAGTAATTAATGATAAATATATATACATACGTAAATAAGGATCTCTCAAGAATGATGGGGTAAAACAAGACTAAGGTAAAAGTAACCTCGCTCATTTTTCACACCGAATGCGAATCAGTAAATTCAGAAATTTGACCACGGTAGCACTTGTTCCTTTCTGCAGATGCTACATAATATTATTAAAATATTAATATTACACTTTAAGTAACATTAACACTCCGCTCCATTGAGCGGTTTACGTAAATGTTAGTTTTTTGAAGTGCAGACATCCTCTGCTGAATTCTATATCGAAATTTTGAAGTTAAGCAATGCTCTATTTGGCTTTATCCAGTTTACATAAATAATTTTTTTTGGAGAAAATTAAACTAGCATACTTTTACAAATCCCCAGGATTACTTTGTTGTCTTTGTGCAAAAATGGATTACGTTTACTCCCTGTTAATCATATTGTTCATTCTCCTATTTTTGTATCATGTATACTCAATTCAATTTACATCACGAAAGCTGCTTCCAGGTATTTAAACATGCATGGCATGGATATAGTTTTAAAATAAAGTTAGTTGGTTAAATTTTAAGAAAAATAATGCATTTCCGTATAGTGTATCTATTTTTAAATTATTTTATTTGCAGGACCCTTCGTGTCACCATTCGGTTTAGGTGTAGTTCCAGCAGCCGTGTATTTAGATCCACATTCCTTGTTTCACATTTTCAATCTCCGGCCATGGGAGCTCTTGCATAAATGGTCTAAAACATATGGAGACTTTTATAGCGTGGAGGTGGGAAGTTTTTATACAGGTATTCTTAGAAATAAAATTGTGTAAATATTCCACAAAATTTGGAATAATTATTTTTAATGTCTGTTTTAATCTCTATGAAGCGCTGTTAATGGGTTACAACCAGCTTCGGTTTTTATGGTTGTACATGTACATTTCTAAGATCTTTAGTCATTATGCCAAAAAAGAATAAACTCTTTTTCGTACTTTATTGTCAGTTATTATGTCATCCTATGAGCTGATGCACGAAGTGGCAAATATGGAGGAGTACAGTATAAAATTTGCTCATGAAGCACTCACTTATTCTCGAACATTTAACAAGGAATTAGGTGACTTAATCTTTTTAATACCAATCTATAAGTTTAACTTTCTTTGAATCAAGTTAAACTTGTAAAATTTTCTTTCTAATTTAATACAATAATTAGAAGGAAAGTAACATTTTATTTTTATTTTATTTTTCAAAGGATTAATATTTGTTGCCAAACCAGAGATATGGGTGGAGATGAGAAGGTAAAATATTATTTTTTGTGAAATGACAATTTTATAATGACATTTTAAAATTTTTAAGTAAAAGTCATTTGTTTAATATTTTAGTTGGCATAAATTAATTAAACTATTAAAAATAGGTTTACTCAACGAACTCTTCGGGATTTTGGTTTTGGTAAACGGCATACAATGCAAAGTGCTATTGAGGCTGAGACGAGTGCGCTGGTTAAAGGATTTCAGGATGCTATTAGAACGCAAGATGGAATAGTGAAAATTCGTACAACATTTGTCTTATCAGTGCTTAATGTATTGTGGTGTATGGTGGCCGGTCAAAGATATGAGCATGACGATCCAAAACTACTGAAAATGATGAACAGAAATTTTGCAATGACGAAATCCATTACTTTTACGGAACCATTTCATCTTATATTTAGTTTTACAAAGAAATATTTCCCAAGTTTATTCAAGGAAGATTTGCGACTCCGCGTCTTCAAGGAATGTCACGATTTTACTCAGGTAGGTATACATACATTATGACATGACGAAACAAAAGTAGAGAACACAAAAAGGTGTAGTTCTATTTTTTGACTCGTGCTTTTTCCTTTTTTTTGCATAAATAGTCGTTAGTGGAGGAAAGAAAATCTGAAGGCACGTACAAAACCAATCCTCAAAATTATATTGACGTATTTCTGCAAAAGATTGACGAATCTAACAGCGATAATCAATCCGTGTACACAAGTATGCACATTTACAATTTACATTTTTAGTAAATAATGTTTGAAAATGAGATATACCGCAAATAATTTAAACATTCCATTTTTATCAGTGGAGCAACTTCAAGCAATGTTAGCGGATTTACTTCAAACTGGTTCTACTACAACCAATGGAACACTTAATTACGGTCTCCTTTACTTATTGTTGAACCCAGAAATTCAGAAAAAATGTCAACAGGAAATTGATGCGTTTGTTCCAAGACATCTTACACCAACTTTGGAGGACATAGAAAAGTAAAACTCTAGCTAGTAGTAGAAAAGCTAATTCAAATGATTTGAGCCTAAATATATGGTTGCATTTCACAGGATGCCATATTTTCAAGCGTTCATCCTTGAAACCCATCGTTTGGCGAATATAGTTCCAAACCCAATTCCTCGTATTGTTCCAAATGACTGGAACATTAGAGGGCACACGATTCCCAAAGGTACAATAATCATGTCAAATCATTATTCTGTGCATATGGATGATAAACACTGGGGAGATCCGGAAGTGTTCAGACCCGAACGCTTCATCAATGATAAAGGTGAATTCGTTCCAGACAAAAAAGTGATTCATTTTGGATTTGGTATGTCCAATACTAGCACTAGACTGTACTTTTTTTCTTTATTGAATATAAAAATGTAATTATTTGCAAAATATTTTATTGAAAATGTAAAATATATTTTGCTTTTAGGAAAGAGAGTTTGTATTGGGATTACGCTGGCCAATTCTGTTATTCCAATATTTCTGGCAACACTCCTGCAGCATTTCACTTTCTCTGTTGTTCCAGGAACTAAACCTCCGACGACGAACCCAGAAATCGGTGTAAGTTTATCACCTGAAGAATACCCCGTGTACGTAACTAACCGTGTTTAGTAGTACAACAACAGTCAACGTTTGCTTAATGTATAATTACGGCGTGTTTCACACAACAGCTTGTTAGGAAATGAAAAAAGTAATAATGAGGTACATATCGGGATAATTCAATCAATTCAATGTCACTTTAATCCTTGAAACAAGTTATCCGTAATATCAATTTCTAGAAAAACATTTTGTGTCACTCAATTGACAAGTTAGAGTTAGTCTCTTTTACCATTTTAGTCAAAGAAGCAAATCTCAAGTATCATATTACCCCAAAATGTGAATTATTGTTGAGCTGTGTTCCCTTTCCCAGACTGCATTTTTAGGTTATTATGGTATAGACACTAGTATAATAGACTGTAGACACAAATAATATTATGCATACATACATTATCAATATATATTATATGCAGCATGTCACAGTCACAGTTTTACGCATCTACTACATACATGCGTTTCCTTTCCCACAATTGATGACAAAATAATAATTTGAACTAATACAAGTATTGAAGTTTTGTGTTTATTTTTTGTTTAAAAATGAAAATGTTCTGTTCATAATATTATAATCATTTGGTTATATGAAAAATGAAACTCTTAAATTTACTCGTGTAGCTACAATATTTTTCCACTTTCAACTTGATACAATTTTTTAGACAGAAAATTTTTCTTAATTACATTTTTTAGTTTTACTAACTAACATGTTTTTTTCACGATTGCTTCAGATGCCATCTCAAACTTAAATAATACATTCAAACATACTTCGACACAAACCTTTTTTTCAAACTAAACACGATGTACTTCAAATGTAAGACAAACTCTTGTAGAAGATCCATCCTGATTTAAAGGAAATAATGAAACAAGAGGATGTGTAAGACGAGCAGGTGGTGTAGACAAGCATCTATTTCCAATCATCATTGTTGTAGGAGTGTGGGATATTTGGAATCCCATGTAGCCAGAAGAGAAAAGAGAAAATCCACCGGAAAAGTGCGCTCCATTGTTACTAGCAGGACATCTTGAGACTGGTTGTCTGATTCCAGATTGTAAACTGTTTCTTGCGGATGAACGGTGGTAGTTAGATGATCGATATCCCGAGGAACAACATGGATTAAGAGGAGTTGCAAGTTGTGCAACTCCAGCCACGTTGGACCTATTATTTCTTGAATAAGAAATGACTGGGATATTTCTTGAGGCCGTATCAAAAGAGTTTGTTTCGATTGGTGTGTGTCCAATGCTGCTGCCACTATTAGGACAGGACATTTGATGATGTGAATGTTCAGAACATCCATCAAAAACTGGGCGATGAGAATTTGCAGAATGTAGTGTACTTTGTGCGTATTGTGCGCTGGGAGAACAGTGATGACGATGACCGGGACATGTGGATAGGTAACTGCCATAGAATCCATTCAAATGACTTGCGGTTGTTATTCTTGGCTGCGCTGAAGCATGTGCTACCGGTATTGGTACAGGAGAATGAGAAGAAAATGGCGGAGAATAATGTTCCACCTGATATAAGTTTCGTGGAGTCACTGGTACTGCTGAGTAGTTCAATATTGGAGGATGTAATCGGACGTTTTGCTCGCGCGGCATGTCATGAGAGTTACTTTGGTACGGCATTACACCGACTGTTTGCAAAGGATAATTTGTTGATGAAACGTCATGTCGACTGACATCTGATTCACCCATTAATTGAGGTTGCGGAGACGAAGTGATTGTATCTTCCGTTGTCAGGTAGAGATTGTTGTTCCATCGACTACTCTCATGGATTTGGTGTCGGTAGTGTTGATGATGAACGTCGACAGGATCGACAGGTTCTATCTGGTTTGGTTGTGACATGCTGCCTACATTTTGAATATGAGTGCTCTGAAAATTTTGAGAGTACACTGACTCATTCCACTCAGAAGGATAGAATATCCCTTGTTGCCAAACTTGTGCACTGTCATTTTCGAAGTTTTGAAAGTAGTCGTTTTCTTGGGAATTAGTTGACAGTTGCATGGCTCCTTCCAGAACACTCATCAGTGGTATTGGCATATGAAGATCATGATTAAAATGATGATGTTGAGCATCGGAAAATCTCATTGGATATTGATGTTCTGGAGAAAATTGTGGCATGTTTGCAATAAGAGAATTTGGACACTCCATTTGAAGGCGTTCCTTGATTGATAGCAAACGGTTGTTTCTTTCATCTTCAGGGAGAGATTCATAAATAACTCTGATTTCAGCGTCTGTTTTGAGGTCCAGACTTTTTCCAAAAATCGGGCCTCTGCAAACCGGACATTCAGTTACTAAATGTCGTTCAAAGCTAATCCAGCTTTGAATGCAATAGTTGCAAAATTTGTGTCCATAAGAGCAGTCCACTTTCACGGTCTAGAAAGATGGAAATAGTAAAATTCAAAATTCATTCATAACTTTGTAATTTACACTGCATTTTCTCGCTGCTTACGTTTATAAAGGTGTCCAAACATATCGGACATTTAAAATCTTCTAGACACTGGAGCGTTTCATTATTCTGAGAGACAGTTTCTTCGGAGACTGCCGACACTATTGGTTCATCACCATAAAAAATATCTGATCCACACGCCGCCATTCCCATAAGTGAACCTCCTTTTTTATCATGCATATTTATAACGTTTCCATTTCCAAGAGGGGTGGCTGCACGGGAGAGTTCGAAATTACCAGTGGCTCCTTCGTACTCGTGATTGTAATGCACTAGAGAAAGGGGATGAGTATACTGCAACAGGCTATTGTTGTCTACCAGAGACCTTCGTTCTTCTTCATTTGGAGATTCCATCATATTATACCTAATCAAATAGAATAGAGAAATATTCCCTTTATTTATTTACCAGTCATATTCCATAATTTCCATTTTCACCACTACCACCGTTTTATTTATGGGACACCCATGTTCCATAAAATCCCATATACGTCAAATATTACGTCCAATACCAATATACAAGTGCAAATTATTTCAAGTTATTTAGCTTACACACACGCACACCTTTCCCTTCATGAAAGTTTGAAGAGAAGAGTTCTATTCCAGTGCAGTCCCTATCACCTATCAACGGACTATTCCTTCAAATACCTAACTACTTTGTGTCATCAAAGATCAAGCTGGATGAATGTTATTGAAGAAGCTTGGCAAATTGATCAAATTGGAAATCAGGATGTAAAAAGCTCTGCCTAAAAACGAACAAAAAAGATACTTCTGCCTGCGTTCATTCTAGAGAGTGACGTGAATTATTTATTACTTCCCGAGCTTCCGTTTCATAGGAACGACAAACACATTAGCAAGACCAACTAACAACTAAACATCTCTCTCTCCCCTCCCATGATTGTCTTCTGAGTCTTCTCTCTCTCTTCTAAACATGTAAAAACAGTGAGTAGTTTATTTAATTCAGAAGAACTGAAGAACACGTCAACGAAAGGTTTCTGGTACGATTAGGTTCTAGTAATATTGGCACTTTAACCTTGAACATCATATAAATCTTTTGTTGAATTCTAAAGTTCTAAATTTAAATCAGCCCTCAGTCATTTACTTTACAACGCGGCGATTCTTTTTACCTGATTTTTAGTTCTTATAAAATCAAGAGGGTATGGTGACTTCGGGGGTCGTGTTCTGTTTGGATCCTACTAACTACTGCACTGTCATGTAGGACTTTTACAGATAAGCTCTCGAATTTTTAAAACTTTAAATAAAAAGCAATAAATAAATTCAAGGTTTTAATTTAGTTTGTTTAGTTTGTAGCTGCAATTTTTAAAAGTTTTTGCTACCTTTACCTTACCTCTAAGTATATTTTATTTTTGCGTTTCCTTTACGAGTCGTCTAGCCAGACTTCAGATTGGACTGAACCTACTAGTAAAATTTTTAAAAAAATAAGATTCTAGAATCTACACACAAAACAAAATATTACTGGAAGCAAAGCCATGAATATTAAAAATGAAAGAAATATTGCGTTGAATTATTTAACTATTGAATATCTACTAACTAGCTACCAATCACTCAGTTTGGCGGAGAAAAATCGAATCGAATGCATTTGGTTCAATTCTTTATTTTGCATGGTATGCAGCGTTTATTTTTATTTTGCGCTTTCTTTCCCACTCGACTTTCTTTTATTTTCCATATATTCATGCATGTAAATGTAAATATGTACCTATTTTATGCACACGCTTTGTCCGTTTTTGTACATATATTGATATATTGCTTATAAAAATATTGCACTATGAAAATGAATTTCGAACATGTATGATAAGATGACGACGTGCAATGCGTCCGTTGTGGAGTTTGATTTACTTTTACAAGTTTATAAACGTGGTGTATGAATGCACCCCCAAATCCATTCCATGAATTGCAAATTGTAAGAAGTTCTTTGCAACCCAAAAATGCCACTACACAAAAAATAAAATTTGTTACACAGCATGCTTTCTTACAATCAGCTGTCACGTAAAATGGTCAGCCGGTGTTGTTTCTGCTGAATATTTGTTGAACAGAAAACTACTGAGGTTTGTAATAGGTTATTTTACTCCAATTAAACCTTTGGTATATTGAACTTCTAATGGAAATACAAGGCTTGAGAAGACTGAGAAAAAGTAGTGTACAAAAGTGAAGAAAATAGCAACTTTAATAAATAGGAAACAAATAAAAAAAATTGTTTGTAGTTTTATTTTGTCGATCTATCAATTGAACCCGCCTTTTAGAAAAAACTGTTGTAATTTTTTTATAAAGTTCAAAAATGGGACTATTCGGAAAAATTGTAAGTACACAAAGCAAAGGTTTCACATTTTCTTTGTAAATGCAAAAAGTTAACAAAGAGACTCTTTGAAAGAGTGTACTCATTTATTACTCTAAAAAACTGACCATACATGTACATGTAGTTAATCGAAAATGAAAATATCTAGATTTCTTTTGGCCTGGGAGTGTACGCCGGCGTTTATTATGCACAAAATGGTGAAAACGTAAGAAAAAAATCTTTAAGATCTATTTAAAAAGTTTATGGACAATGCTCAATGCACATACATTTTTAAATCATGAAAATAACATTTTTATTGCAGGTTCCGAAAGTAGATGATCCGGCAACGTTGCTTAAAAAAATGCAAGCGTATATTGAAGAAAATTCTAAAAGTAAATAGTTTAGTTTCGCAATTGAAAAATATTAATGACATGTAGGGTTAATGACAAAGGTTGTACCTCAAATACGTGTAGATTTGTAGTAAAAGTGTAAGCAAAACTGAAAATATGCACTTGAGAAAACGGTGTAATTATTTCTGTATGTTTGTTTGCTCGAGACTCAGCTTTCCTTTTACTCATGTCTACCTTACTAGTTGACCTATATACAGGTCAAGGTCAAAGTTATGTAGAAATTGGAATCAAATGTAACTACTACTGATATTATATGAAACTATTACATTTATTTTTTTAGTTAGACTCCGTTTGCAATATGTTTATCAATAAATTATTACGTTGATCGGGTATTGTAATTACAAATTACGATCCGATCCTAAGCTGTAAATGGGGTGAGAGTCAATGATGCAATTAATTTTGGTGATATTATAATGGCAGGCAATAGTATTTAGATTTTATAGAAAACGTAATATTTAGACTCTAGATAAAGGCATAAAAATCTGGTCATAAGCGGTTTCGTTTACACCATTAAAAAATTACATTCTTTATTCTTCATTGATTATTATCTTTCATTTGTCATGAAAAGACATGAGTATAAAGACTTTACAAGTTACATAAGAGCATAAAAACTCATTGCTTCAACTTATTCGACGTTTAACTTGGATACACCATACTCTTATCAAACGTGCACCCTGAACGTTGAATTATTTCCGTCGCCGTCCATATTCCACATTTAATGCACTCGTCTATGGGCTGCCCCTGAATATGTTGTGCTAGAAAACCTAAATAGGAAATAAAAGATTTTTAAATTCATCTGATACCAAAAACAGTACAGAGTGCATTTTGAATTTTGACTACTTTTTGCTAATTTGAAATAATAATTTGATTACCTCCAACAAATGCGTCTCCGGCACCATTGGTATCCTTAATTTGATCGGATGTTAGCTTTGAAACAGGAAATTCGTGAACCGTAGTCTCTTGATTTTCTGTTCCTTGAACCACGATAACAGGTCCGTCGCCTTGAGTAAACACGACAGTGCGAGAACGGGACTTATTTTGTTTAGGTAGGGCAACAATTTTTTTTGCTATTTCAGCTACATCTCCTGTGTCAAATTTTTGCACTTCCGCAAACGTCGCAGCTTCCTATAAAGTTTATTATTTGAAAACATAATTGGACCATTCCCCTGACTATTTTCTAACTAATTATAACTTCTAAAATTATAAACTTGCCGTCTCATTGCCAAAAAGTATATCAATGTAAGGTAGCACTGATTGCAGGCGTTCGGTAAAGAACTGAGCAATGAAAGGGGCAGACAAGTTCATCATGAACGTTTTGTTGTTTTCAGCAGCATGTTCGGCCACAGTCAATATACTTTCCGGGCTTACGGTTAGAAAAAATCCCTGTTGTAAGAAAGGACCAGTTTAACAATAATACGGTTTCAAGTATACGATATTACACAGTAAAGAAATATTTGGAATTTGGAAAATATTTTACACAAACCGAGATATAATAAAACGCAGCTTTTTCCACCAAAGCAAAATTGTCAGGTTTATCCAGATGTTCTTTGGTAAAATGATCCGCTGCTGCAAGATATGCGCATAAACTTCGATGATGCCCAGTAATTAGCACGGCACAAGTACCTGTAGGGTATTTTGTCAACTTCTGATAGCGAACATTTACTCCATCATTAACTGCGCTATCCTCCAACCTCTTTGAAAAATCATCAGTACCCACTCCTCCCATAAAAGTTGCTACTTTTGGTTTTCGAAGAACCCACTGCAATTTTTACATTGTAGGAACATTTAAGGTCATGGTGGTTATAGGTATGTATATATTGTATACGTACTAAGCCATTTATATCATCAATTTATTTACTGTCAGTAGTCAACATTCAATAAATACCTGTGCAACACGTAGCGTGTTCCCTCTCTTCAGAAAAAAAATCAATTATGAATTTATTTATTATAGAAGCATACAATCAAATTTAAAACTCAGATTTCATTCATATACAAATTAAAAACATATTATATAGGTAATAATAGTCTCTTACGAAATGGACATGTTGTGTTTTTGGAAGTGTACTACTGAGGTATAATACGGTTGCTGTGCTGGAAATACAACAGAAATAGAAACAGAAGGATGTTTCGTTGGAAGGATTCAGATCTCGTACCTAAAAATAGAAAAAAAAAACTTTTGAAAAATGCTTTTATTACTGTGTGTAAAAGTAAGACCACGAGCGTTTTAAAAATGAAAAAGTTGTATGCTATTTAACTTAAGATTCCCTTCCATCGCATTCTACCTTTCCAGAATTAGAAAAATAAAAATAAAACCCTTTTTGAGCCTCCACTTTCTACAGTATTTTGAAATTTTCAATCTATTTACCAAAGATTCAGTTCATAGTTCATGCTCATACAGAGTTTGTACTACAGACAACGAAATGACGTTGACACAGTTTTCTTTCTATTTAATTTGCACTGTGCATTTGTGCAATGTACGATGCACCAGGTAGGCAAGGCAGAAAGATCCGGGGATCTGCTAACATACAATTGCTCTATTGTACAATTTACAATTTGTTTCTATTTTCATGCAGTCGTCATTTGCCCCTCTGTCATTTTCTAATTTATGTATGTATCGGCAATTTTGTTTCTAAATGTGATATATGAGAGTAGTAAAAATAAAACTAGTTTTACTTACCGGAAGCAGCTGTTTGCAACAAATATAAAAATGGAATGGTAGTATTCCGGAGCCTAGAAGAATGCAAAGAATAATGGAGTGTTGGAGGAAACTATTTTAATACGAATGAATACAAAACACTGTCTTTAGGTTGGACTGTCAAGAACGGAAGCTGTGCGACGACTATTACGGATCAACCAAAACTGGTCTGGGGAATTGTATGCAAGAGCAAGCTGTTAGGTAGATTTTCCCGTGTGAGAAAAGACTTTTCATGCGTATTTGAGTAATTTTTCACATTGAGTATTGAGAGTCAGGCAAATGTAGACGTGGAATGAGTGAAAATATATAACTTGCGTAGAATTGTCTTTACTGATATAACCTACTTGTGGATAGCAATCTGAATATCCGAACCATACAACATACTAGTTATAGTTACATTTTATATTTACTAGGAAAAGGTGACGTACTGGTGACGGGTGAGAAGAACTTGTATGAGAAGCTTTAAGAGACATTAAAGTTGATAGTAAAAGTCGGGCTGTGGAAAATGCCAAATGGTATGCCAGAAAAGTGGATTTAAGTGGTTGTGGTAAGTATATTGTGTAATAATAGATAATAGCGTTTGTGCAACTCATTATTGTAAAAGTAAAGTGTACAAGCAAATCACGGTAAAATTTTGTTATATCGTTAAACTTATTGCTATGTATTGTATTCATTTCGTAACAAGACCAGTACAAGGTCAAATTTAAAAAGAAATTTTACTTTCTGGAGCCAAATTACGAAATTTGGGGCAATTTTCGGGCAAAGTTAACTTTAATCTAACCCGCAAAATTAACCCGTATTCTGAAATTTTAATCCTAACCAAAAAATTTAGGTTAGGGTTAACTCAAAAACTTACCCAGGTTCGCAGTCATACTCTATGACCTCTCACAGTGCCCCATCACCACACTATACCATTCAAAAA
>JAHZMT010002836.1:0-18468 GCA_027743785.1 Sinhomidia bicolor
ACTCAGCAAGTTGCTCCACTTTTTGTAAATATTTCACCATTTTCTGTTTCCGTATTTCTTTTGTTTGCATTCAAACATGAAGCGAAGACTTTTCATGTTTCCGGTTCAATTTCTTACTTTTCGCTTTTTTCAAATATAACGTTTTACATTAACGTTAGAAAATATAGTGTATTCATAATTTCTCTTCGTTGAAGATATTACTAATAAAAACAAGTGTCATTTAAGTTTTGGTTCTATAAAAAAATTTGGAATGCATTTTTTTTACATTTTGGTGATAAATGTATAAAATGGTTGCTTAGTGGGCCATGTTTGAAGGCGATAAAGAATTTTGAAACTTTCATTGTCGAGTTTAATTTGTTACGTTCTTTCACTTTAGTAGCTGATACTTACCTGAACAAGGAGAACGTGAGTCATCATTTAGTAGGGTGAAAGTAAAGTTCATGTCAGAAGAACATAAAATGCTTTTGCGTTACCATGTTGCAGGATTTCTTCGCACGGATGAGAGAATAAAATGTGTCACTAATGCTTTCCAGAAAAAAGCCACCAATAATTTTTTTGACTGACTGAAGCAATTTTATTGTTTTTCAGTTACTTTTTCCAATCAGTTACAAATAGAAAAATCAAAATTACTGCAAAGATTTTGAACATCTCGGCTAAAAAGTAACTTATCCACCAAGGCCTTGTAAATAAATCTTTTCATAGCATCAGCATCAACAAGTTGATAGAGGAAGCATTTCAAATGTCTCATTCGATTACTAAGAAAATATTAATATAAAAGTACTATTGTCATAAAAAAGCCTAGATGTCTGAATCTTTGAAATTAATTAACACCACGAGTGATTCATTGTATGTATGTGCTCGAATACAAAACAACAAAAACATTTTTTTGCGTCAAGTCAAAAAAGGATTTATCAATGATCGATAACTTTCGAAGTTTTCAAGTTCCTTCGTGTTCTTGTTTCTCTGCCTGTTCAGTAGAGTTTTTTAATCATTCATACGTACGACCTTTTCTTAGCTAGGAGCCAGCTAACTAATTTCAGTTTTCCCTGTCTATAGTTTAAATTTCATATTATTCTTAGCCTAATACTATTTGTAGTAGAATTGACACTTATTACATTAAATGATAGCTTCGCCTCAATTCCAAACTAAAATAATAAGGTATAAAGGAACAGTATTTGAAATTGTTGTCTGTCATTCGTACTCGTACCTCTCTTTTTGCGTTTCATTGTCGTTGTATGAAAAGGTAGTATGTATAGCGTATATTACGTAGTAGTAACAATAATAATTATTGTATGTAATTATTTTTAGAACGGTCACATTGCACGACATCATGTATAGTATCAAATGCATTTATATTAGATTAACACGTTCACAGTATTGATTATATATTTTGTCAATTATCATTATATCATAATGACAACAACTTTCTTTTGCATAGTTTCGTAATCGTCGTCATTGTTGTTAAACATTTAGAGGCAGTATATAGTCATCATCATTATCACTATTATAATTATCTTTTATAGTTTTATCACTATCAGAGAGAAGACGTAGTTTTAGAGAAGATGATAATAATAAAATGCTAGGTGTGAGAATAAAAAAATGCGAAATAATAAACATTTATGTCTCTTTGTCATAATTTCTCGTCTTTTCGACAAGTACAAAAAAATGCGCTCTCATCTCTCTTTTCCTATAATAGAACTCAGTTTAAAGTCTAGAGAGAAAAATAAGGGCTGTATACATTATATATAGATTTATATATATATATATATAGATATATTCTTTAGCATGATTTATTAATTGGCTAGTTAAATTTAAAAAGCTATTGTGGTGCGTCTTTCTTTCGTACAAGACCCCTTTTGAATTTCATGTCACCTGCATGAGCCGAGGGATGGGCTGAATGATCTAAATAAACCACGGTAAAAATAGAAGAAAGAGATACAGTTTTTGTTTTGAGTCATTGTCATCGTCCATAATCATAATTTATCATCAATAACAGTACGGTGAGTGGTACGATATGTCTACTAGAACTTAAACGCAGAAGAAAAAAAACGATTATTACATTACAACTTAGAAAGGTGCAGCACAACTAATAAGGAAGTTAAATAAAGATTAATATAATTTTTATCATTATGCCAGTTTGTATGAATGCTTAGAAATGATCATAATCAGCAGCACTAATGACGAACATCAAAACAACAAAATATATAGATGAAAACAGATAATGTACCTATTACCGATATATCAACAACGTTCAACTTGTCAATGGAAAGGGAGTGCGTACAACAAATAAATAAATATATAAATATATGTAATACAACTGAGGATAATCGTAATAATGAACCAAAAAAATGCGATAAAATAAATCAAAGAAATGAGCGAGAACAACAACAGCAACAATAAAAAAATATTTTACATGTAATATGTATTTTATATTATAAAACAACCTTTTTACGATTTTTTAATCAGAATTAAAGATGAAAAATCTCTAATAATTATTATATCTAAATTACTAGCGAAATAAAATTACTCTTTTTCTCCCTTCTTGTTTTCATACGACCACTTGGTTTGGTTACACAATTTTTTATGATTATTAATTATTTTTATGTATTTTATTTTATTTCTTTTTTGCGTTTCAAAGGGGTGGAAAATTTCCCACGACGACAATTAATTTTTCGTTCCTATTTTTGTGAATTTTCACTGACTTTGTGGGATGACGGTAGTGCCGCCGCCTGTGAACAAAGAAACAAAACCTAACTTTTCCGAACTTTTTCTTTCACTCCGTAATTTGTGTCGTTACGGATGTATTACTTGTTTTAAAATGTAAATTTGTAAATACGTAAAATTTATGTACATTATTAACGTTTTATTTATTTATTTTATTTATTTTTTTAAACTGTATGTGATTAAGGTTTAAAGAAGGCCCACATTTTTGCGTGTATCAAAAAGTCAAAGATATTATAGTACATGGCTATGTGAGAGTGTGAGCAAAAACGAGTTTAGTTGTGTTTTCATACTAGCTAGTGTTATTGTCAAGTAAAAGTTAGTGTGTGAAGCTGCAAGTGTATTACTTCAAGTTCAATTCAACCCCCCCCAAATGAAAGCAAGCCATACAGAAGAAAACAAATGTGAAAGTATCCAACTAACGATACAGAATAATTTGACAATAGTAATTACAGTAAACAATAAAAAAATAATCAAATAAATAAATAGATAAAAAGTCTCGAGAAAAATGGTTGAAAAGAAAATGTCAAAAAATTATAATAATAATAATAAAATAATAATAATAAAAATTACGACTGTCTGCCATTAATAATTTGTTGAAATCCCCGTAAGTATCCAATTAGCTTGCACACAATATTATATTGTAGTAACCATTTCTAGTCGGTTTCATATCATCTGCTGTTTTTTGCAATTTTACTTCCATTCAACCACTTTTACTCCAATAAATAAAAACATAACTTACTATCTTAGCAGCCTAAGGCCGTGGGCTTATGAGGGAATTATTGGATGGAACTATGATATTCCAGTTTTTATGAAGCATTGCATCAGTAGCAGACAGCGTTTGCGTGTGCAGTTTGTGATTTACAATGGCACTCACTGCAATAATACATTACATAAGATGATCCAAGAAAAAAGGCACGTGCTCAATTAAAATACTTTTGAAAGCTCAATCGCTCTCCACAATAGAGATAGAATTGAATAAATAAAAATAATCATAATAAATAGATAAGTAATACGTTCCAACGAAGCACGAAATTTTCATGTAGGAAGGGTGTCAAGCGAATAAACAGTAAATAAAGCAGCGTTACGTTACATACTTACAAGATGTAGACATTTAGAAGCCTGACAAGTTCAGAGAAAGTAGACTATCGATTCTCGCTGGTCTTTTAGCATGTAATGCGAATCTGAAGGGATATTATTAAGGTAAAATAATGGATTCAAATACAGTTACATAGTATATTGTTGTGGTTGCTTATATTGTCAGAGAGAATGTGAATTTTTGAACGACAAGTAATTTATCATTATCGGTGTTTTGTAACAATAATGCATCTTTGTAAGTTCAAAATAGATAAATCAGCATGCTACACCATACCAGAAAAAGGCAGTAATAGAATTTCATTTCGAATTAGTTTTTTTTCAAATATGAGTCTGGATTCTTTTTGGTGGAAATGTTGGAATCGATAATTTGTTTTCTCCAACTCACCCGACACCCAAAGAGTCTACCTTGTTAGATAAATACATCAACATTATTTGAAAACAATCAACTATAACACTGAAAAATACGGCACCATCAACAAATTTGTCTTGGGTTTAATCAATAATATTTACAAGATATATTTTACATATTATTTAAATTGTGCTTTAATTTACGCATTTCTACAAAGTTTCAAGAAACAAATTCTTGACAATTATTTCTGTATGAACTGCTAGAATCTTGTAAATTGAACCTGAAAAGACTAAGTAAAGAAACTAAAAATACTTAAAGAGGAGAGTCAGTATGCAAAGACGAGCTACAGGAGAGCATTGAAATAAATATGTATAAATCCGAATATATCGAAACTGACTGACAAAAGACTAGAAAATAGCGCAATCAGTCAAACTAAATAAATAACAATAATAATAACCATAATAAAAAGTGTAAAAACTGGAAAAATATATTGCTGAAAGCGTCGTTGCAACTAGAAAAAAGTATAGTAATCAACTTCTCCTATTGTCGGATTGAATCCAAGGATTATCCTTTGCCACAGGAGAAACCCAAGGATTTCGATAGGTTACGGGCCGAGGAGAATAACAAGAAGGGCTTAACTCACCTTGATGTGGAAGATATTGAACTTGCATTACGTTAGGCGGTACATTCGGTGGAAATCCATATGCAACGGGTACTCCTACAATATGCGGATAACCCATAGGATGGCTACCACTATGACTACCGCTTGTCTGGCCATAGCCATGACCATTGGATGGCACCACACTTCTGTAAGGAAATACAAGAAATAAACAAAGTTATTTACAATGACAACTTAATCAAAAAATGAAAACAACCTGTTCAAAGGTGGTTAACGTTAAAGTAACGTACGTTGGTGCATTATGATTATTTGGGGGAGTGCTGTTTTGCTGATGACCAGTATTATTTGGAGGAGTAGCTCCATTATGTGGTGGCAAATAATGCATTGGTGGATGAATTTGGGTACCACCGGACCCTTCTGTTTGGAATACCGGCATGGCTGTACCCTGAGGCAAAATTCGCATTACCTGGAACGAATACAACAGAAAAAATAAGACTATGAAAAAGTTCAAGGTTTGAGGCACACCATCACAATAAAATTACATCAACTTACAGGATACGGTCCTTGAGAGACATAAAATTGTGTGTGATGTGGAGCTGCTTGTATCGTTGCAGCAGGGGCCAAAATTGGTGGTCCAGTTGTCATCTGTATAGGAGGTGTCATTTCTGATCTAGGTGGAAGCCCTACTACGCCTCCCGCTAAATAAAGTAATAATAATAGTATGGCATGATTTATGTGTCCATTGTCCCAAGATTATGATTATAAAATTAAAGTATATTATAATTGTTTATAAGTGGCTTACAATAACGTGCTTCGTACGAACCTTTTCTATGGTTCCCGTGGCGGGGAGTGGTTACACCAGACGAAGTGGAAGAATTAGAGGAAGGTGTCAGTGCGGCTGCTTGAGCAGCATACGGCTGAGCCGGAGCGTATAAAATAGGCTGCATTGAAATCGGCATATATGAATGAATAGCTGGAGCAGTCATAACTTGTGGAGTTGCAGCTGCTGCAGGTGTACTTGGGGGTCGAGGAGGTGTACTTGGTGACCTCTGAAAAGTACAAAAATAAAACAAGTTTAATAAAATCACATGCTAAATGTGTGCGATAATGTTGGCTTGCAAGTATGCAATTTGTACAAAAATAGAATATCAATTTTAAATAAACAAAATGAAACACGAACCGAACTAAATTTTGGATTAAATTCCTTGGCGTTAGGATTGAAAGTAAATTTCTTCTTCGACTCTGCATCTGCAGATTTTGAATCACCAGTTGAACTGGATGTCTGATTATCTGCAGAAGGGGGACTGGTCAAGCTAGTTGTACTCGTTATAGTACTCTCACTAACAGAAATATTTGCAACACTTTGCGTAATGGGAGTCGCACTGGTCGAAACTGCACTGCTTGTCGAAGTAGAGGATATAGCTGCAGTTGAATTTGAAGTAGCATGTGGACCCGAATCAGGCGGAGGTGGGTTAGCAGGTTCAGTTGTTGCGCTATTTGGAGGTATCAACGGAGGCAAAGAGGCAGGAGCCTCCTCCTTTTTAACTTTACTGGAAGAGATCGGTGTTGCGGATGATGGCGGACTTGGGTTTCTCGTTGGTGCTGGGTTAGAAGGTATATTATGCGGTGGCGCTACTCCTACCTGCTGCGGAGAAGAGGCGTTACCTTGAGGTGGAGGGCGCCTCATCTGCTGCTGAGAGGATTCAGATGATTGTTGTAATCTAAATGTGTTGCCAAACTCTTTCAGTTTAGCTGGGTCTACAAAATCAAATTTTTATTAATGTAAGCAAATTGTACTTCTTACCATTAAAATATGCTTTATACACAATTTACTATACCTTTTCGATCCATCGGCACTTGTTTATTCATACGCTGGGGACGAGGACCTGTGTCCTCATTACCAGGGGGTGCTTGACGTACATCCCTGTGCATAGTATTATTACCATACTGATTGGGTGGCTGAGCACGTCGACTATCGAAATTCCTTCTATCCTGATGGTAAACGGCGTTTGGGGGCGTTCCATAGTTATTACGCGGATTTTGGTTTTGATTGTACATAGGTTGCTTCCTCGGAAGTCCGCCGCTGTTGTTATTTGCATTATGAGAGGGCCCATTATTGTTGGAAGGTGGATGCGCCTGCGTTGGCGGTGGAGCACTTGGTTGCATATTAGTTTGTCTTCTTGATGGTGGTATGTACTTGTCACTTCAAAATTATAAGAAATGTTGTCCATTCTCATGCTCATCTTTCTCAAAAATAGACATTGTTATTCTTTCACAGTATTACATAGTAAGTTACTTACGCTACTGAGCTAGTGTTGTTGTTGTTATTATTATTAACAGTGCTGTTAGATGCGTTGTTTCGAGGACGAACTACGGCAGAATACGCCTCCTCCTCATCGCCATTTTCTACCTGAGTGCGTTCCCAAGACTGGGTTCCCTTTTCAATCTCCTGCGCTATTTGATTGGCTTGCTCTTCTAATCGCTTAAATTCGGTGTCATTTTTATCTACTTGCGTTGTGTATCCACTTAGATCGTGGTTGAATGTTGAGACAACGCCATATTTTTCTTCATTCTTTTTGAACATATCCTTAGCTTCCCACCCATTCTGTTATATTATTTTAAAACATCTTTTAGAAAACGGACACAACTAATAGAATTAAGACAATTTATACTTGATACAATTACTGAGAGTCACATACTGCATTTCCAGTTCCAGTATCTAATGATAACTCTTGACCGTCATCTGTGCACTCCCATGGCGTAAGTTCCTTGTCCCTCATGCCACTACTACGGCTGCTGCTAATTGCAGTGTCTGTAGCAAACTCGCGAGTAGGGTATTGCAAATCCGCGTTTTTGCATTTCATAGATAAAACCTAGTACAAAATAGGTATGGAACTTAATATTTTTAACCGGACATTTCCTGATTTAAATAAAATAAATTAACTAAAATTTTCATTTTTGCCTCGTAATCCCATTTTTAGCTATTTTTTAATAGAAGCTCCTTTGATTATATTTTTCAATTTCAATTCATGTGACTACTGACTACTACAATTATCGTAGACAACCTGGAAAGGAAAATTATCAATGGATTTTTAAACTGCAACATGTAGGTAATTATTTATTTTACTAAGTAAAATCACCTTGTAGCAACGCCACTTATTCATCTACATCTATTTGCATACAATGACAAATTTCATTCAATTCAACCACTTGTACACCGTCCTATCATAAACAAAGTCTGCTCACAAAACGGTTTTGGGTTACCAAAATTTATACGATTTATATTTAATACGAATAATATCCCCTACTCTCCACAAATTTTAGACAAAGTCAATCTACTTAAGGGGGAGTTCATAGAGTTTAAAAATAACTATTTGAATACTTTGATAGCAATTTTGTCACATTTTTTTCGTATCTTTTAACATGCTAATACTAATGATGCTTTTCTCTCTTCAGTTATCACAGCTAACAAAGAAAGCAAACTAACCGGCATCTTTCTTTGAACAAACTAAGAAAATTATTAAAACGAAGGATCTATTGGTACCATTGATCTTGCTAACTGACTAGATAAGGTTGTCATTCATTCGTCAATCATTCACAGCTTAATCTGATTAAAAGTTGTAGCACATATGCAAATCAACATTTTTACTCTACTACACAATCATGGACGAAGGAGTGAACTTACTCTTTCATTTATGTACTACAATAAAAAACATGCATCATGCATTTTTCTCTTTTGTTCCTAATAAACCTCTATATTGATAATTATGCTTCATTTTCTCGTTTAAATGATTTGTTCAAGGAGCCTGAAATCTAAATTATATACGCCTTCTCTTTATCAACTTCGAAAACAAGGAAACAGCTACGACAAGTTGTAGTTAAGGGCAAAAGCATGCTATGATGTCTTATTATAAACTTTAAAAATCCTCCCATCGGTCAAAGTTTTGATGAAAAGTATACATCTCATCGTTAAATATTAATATATCCATACAAACCTTTTCACTTGGAATGACTAATACGTCAAAATGTTTTTCGATAGATGAATCGTCTTTATCATCTGTTACCAAGTGAGCAGCCTCCAGTAAGATTTCCATTTCTGATGAAAAGGCAACGTAAATACCTTGATACACTTCACCTTCACGGGTGGTAACTTCAGCTGAACACCCGATCAAAATTGTCATGTTATAGTTGAAATGGGGATCATCTGACTTCCCCTTTCCATCGATTCTGAAGGCAAACAAAAATGTATATAAGCTTTTAACTTGCAATAATGTTAGTCTTGTGTTTCTCCATATTCCCAGCTGTTGTCATGCAACTGTGTGTAGATGATAGTTTATACCCAAAAATTAACTTACTGTTTATTAGCGTGGGGTCTCTGCCCTTTCCCCTTCAAATGTGTAGGTTTCATTTTAGTCGCGAGTCAACAGTTGCAACTGTGCTCGCAAATATAAAACAGGAATAACTGCGCACGTAGATTATTATGATAGCAAATAAACGGCTGCCGACGTTAACAAAACTTTTTAAAATAAAAACTCGACACTTTTTAACTCTTTCTATAAATTCTACAATCAGTTCAAAGACACAATGTACTGAAGTAAATGAAATAATTGTAGTAAAAGTCTTACAATTACTATACTTATAATTAAAGCTGAACTTTGACAAGAAGGCAAAAAAGTCACTCTTTTTTGTTTATTATTAATGTTTCCTACAATTCTTATTTCCCTACCGTTTCTCTCTCTCTTAGTTCCGAGACTTACTATAAATAAAATCGCTTAACACTATTACTTTATAATAACTACTTTAAATAAAAAGTGAATCTTTCTTCCCATGAACCAAAGAATTTATTGATTTACTTATTTCCAGCACGGGAAGAATTTCAAAAACTGTACTTATTTCCAGGATTTTTCACGTTTATTTCTCTCTGCTATGCGGAGATATTTTTTCTTAAATCAACCACTATTATTTTCACCACAACACTCAATCTTTAAAAGGTTGTTAATATATGTTTTATAAATTTCTCCTACAATTCGTTAACTATCTGACTCTTCCAAGAGTATCGATCCACTGTGTAAAAAACGTTATATTCATTCATTCATACACCCAGTTCGGAGCGTATGATGTCCGCAAGTATTTCTGTTCTGACTTTATTTAACTGCTCTGCTTATTAACGCTTATTTAAAAAAAGATATATAGGTATAATAGAATGAATTTTGTTTCTATCGTTCGATAAATGTTTGTGACGATGATGCGATGGCGAGTAGTTTATATGTTCAATCAATTAAACATCTCACAGTAACACCCCACCTCTACAACCATCACCACCACCTGGGAATATATACGTGTTTTGAGATACTCTCTGGTTCGTCACCACCTCTGTCGACAAGTGACAATTAACAACCAAAAACTTTGCTGCAGGCTAGCTGGTTGTTACTTCAGCGCACTCCAAAAGTTAACTGCCCCGTCTTCAATGTTTGCAAAGTGTATGTGCGTTATTTTTCTCTATCGTAACGAGAAAAGTTGTTAAAAATTATTATTAATACTCTGTTGCACTTCAACGTGTTCTTTAAAATAATACAGTGGACAATGCCAGCGGGTACGAAGTAAAATCGCTGTTAGACAAGCAAGTCAACTGGTGATGATGAATTTTAACGTTTCACAACGTTATGTTCCCTCCTTTTATTACTATTGTTACTATTATTAGTTAAATTTTTATGCTTTAAGTAATTATGATGAGGATAGATAACACTGTAATTACTATGTTTTTTCCTTCTTCCGATGGATCCTCCTCACAAAAAAAATACTAAATTGAATTGATTGATCAAGTTTTGAGGAGAGAGAGAGATGAGAGAGAGAGACTGAGACTGAGACGATGATAATAAATTACGAAGGATGGTGTTGTTTGTAGCAGCAATAGTATTAGAATCGTGTAACAATAATAATAATAATAGCAAGACGAAAATTATTATTAATATTTATTATTATTTTTATGATGAAGATATGAGGACTTTGCGTAGATTAGTTTTTTTTCTTTCTTTTACTATACTGGCTTCAATAAAGTAGTCAAGTAAAGTGTTAGTTTAGTATATATTATTATTTTTTTATTCTTACTATTCTTCTTTTAAAAAAAAAGGTTTGAAGAAGTTGTTCGAGTAAATAGAGTAAAGTTTTACGAATAAGAAGGGATATTCGCTGGCAAGTAAAAAAATGTAAGTAGTATTTTTTAAGTAGTTTTTGTATTTTGTATGCACGACAGTATTTTGCTGGTACGGTATTGCTGTCCGTTCGTGGTAGTATGGCAGAACTAGAGGTATGGTATCGCAGGTTAAGTTGCTCTGGTACTTACTTGTATGTATGCACTAATGGGACAAGTTGGTTGGTTGGCTGCTGCTGGTAGTAGCCAAGTTTTGTCTTCAAAGTATTACAGCTTTCTGTGTGTGTGTGTGGACTCTGTGTGAGCTATAAGGAGACTGTGGAGTTGTGCCTGCCAAACTGCCAGAGGAGTGCATAAGGCAACAACGAGTGAGTGGAAAGCGAAGAAGGCATGCAGGCAGAGAGGCACATTTACAACAACAGAGTTATCTTGCAGCAGTAAAGTTTTAAAGCAGGCAGGCATAGGCATAATATCATCATCTCATGAGTTCATATAAAAGGAACCTTTTTTCACATTTTACAGCTTTGGTGCTGCTGCTGATTACACTGCACTGCATAATATTGTACGGCAACGGCACCACGACGGCACAATAATAAAAGAGGATAAGATATCAGCGAAGCAGCTTATAGCTGTTAGCAGCGAGTGAGAGTCAACGAGAGAGAAGAAAATAGAAAATGTTGAAATGTCTACGCGTACCAGCCCTGTGCTTTTTTGAGCAGTAACAAGGAACAACAATGTATGTAGGTATTTTTGTAAGATGATGATGATGGTACGTACATACATATACACACAGTGTGTACGTACGTATTGATGCTACTACACACGTACGTGTATATTTTTATGAAGTTTAAATAATATTATTATGACGATGACGACGATATGGTCAAGTCAAGTCCAAGTGAATGGGATTCATGGCATGGTGGTGCCGTGCGGTGGTGGTGGTAGTGAAGAAGAAGTAAAGGATAAATTGGTTGGATGGATGGAGGAGTTATTAGTTGAGCAGATGAAGTTGGTCTGTTGTTCTCGCTGTTGAATAGGCATATTACTTACTACGGGGAGCGCAGCAGCGGTATAATATTATTACCATGCTTGTTTGCATATATTGTAGCTGGTTGCTGTCGGTGGTATGCAGTGTAATCAGCAGCAGCACCAAAGCTGTAAAATGTGAAAAAAGGTTCCTTTTATATGAACTCATGAGATGATGATATTATGCCTATGCCTGCCTGCTTTAAAACTTTACTGCTGCAAGATAACTCTGTTGTTGTAAATGTGCNCTGGTTGCTGTCGGTGGTATGCATGGTGGCGGCGGCGGCGGTGGTGGTGGTGGTGGAGGAGAGAAGAGAGGAAAAAGTTGGTTGTAGTTGTAGTTTTCAGCACAGAGGAACGAATGTGCTAAACTGCAACGACAAGTAGTATGGATTGAGTATTCGTATTCCTTGTTCACGTTCACATGTAAATACGCACGGAAGGAAAAAAAAGGTAAGGCACCCATGCAATGCATTGTTTAAAAATAATATTATTATAGCGAATATATGTGTGCATCGGAATAGTCCGCCCTTATTTATGTACGCATCTCTAAATAGAGATTCTCTATCTATCCGTTTGCTTATAATAGGAGCGGAGATATGTATACGAGAGATGGATTGATAAATACATACATACGTAGTGTGAAAGAGGAGATAAAATTGAGTGCTGTGCTGAGGAGGATGGATATTTTAGTAAAAATTACTGCCAATGCCATATTGCAGTGGAGTAGGAACTGTTCATGGAATATGTGGCGTATTTTTGACGTATGAAAAAAATGAGGGGCCGCTGGATGTCAATAAATGCTTCTTCCTTTAAAACCACTTGACCACTATGCATGCTTTGATTTTCATTTGCAGAAATGCAGTAAAAGTATGAATGCCTCCGCAAGAGATGTGTATGCATGCATGCTTAAATAAGTTTCTGTTGTTATTATTATTTCAAGAATTTACAATGTGCTTCATATTTATACTGCATATTACCACTACCTATGTACGTTAGGTGACGTGTAAAAGTTGAATGGAATGGAATAAGGAAGGACTTGATGATGAAATGATGAAGGCATGCAGCTTATACGTATCATCTAATAACTAGAACTAGTACACTGCTGCATTGTTATATAACGAGGTGTCACGTTGAGGATTGGTTGCTTGCTTTTAAAATTAGCTTGGAAAATGTCTTTCAAGTCTAAATTAGCTGTGAGATTGCTTTTGGCCTGCTAATGATATACAATAAATTTGAGGTCAGTTGGAAGAAAGGTATGGAAAATTTTCACGAGTTATTTTTAGAGCCCTTGTAGTCACCTTAATAATGACTACTTACTTACTGGACTGTAGTAAGTAGAGTAAGTAGTAGTGACTGTACGACTGATCTGAAAACCAGTAAATTTCTCGGAACCGCTCTTTGAAGAAAGGTTTGTACTAAATTTGAAGTTAACTGGAACAAACTGAATTTATAAGATGCCAACATCAACGTGGCACAAAATAACAAAAGAGGAGCGAGAATAATGTCTATGTGAGATGCATGTGAAAGTTGTGCTTTGCATTGTAATCGCACATGAAGGGTGTTTCATAGACCCTGCTGCTGTGATCATATATTACTTTCAGCAAATACTGCACACTGGAGAAATACGTGTGAACGTAAATCACTCTGACTGAACACCTTTAAAAAAAGTCTTTCAAAACGCATGAAATGTCAGCAAATCATTAAAATATTCCGATGTGCCATTCGTATTTTTAAGACAATTAATAAAATAATTGTGAGGAATGAAATTTGTTAGCAGTGAACTAACCAATTTAAATTTATTTACTAGAACTAACAAAAGGAGTAAACAGGCACATACATCATATGATTAGTTAAGGTTAGTTAGATACTTGTCAAACTTCAAAGTATCTTATTTTAAGTATTGAGAATTGACAAACCAAACCCTTTAGCTAAAATACTAAATGACAAATATGTAAAGCTAGCTAATAGCTAATCATTGCCTAATTGACTATTTAATGATAATTTCATGATATTTTTATGCTATTCGTCAATAGAATGCTTAATACAACAGATATGATATTTAATTTTTTGTGCAGTTTGTGTAATTGTCATTTTAAGAAACACGAAAAATCAAGACACTCATTTACCTGCCGAGCTGCCGTTTCTAATTTACTCAGAATCGGAATTGAAAAATTCCCATAAAGAATTAGACAAACGGACACATGAAGGAACTCCCATAAAACAGCCTATTGTTTGATTGCTCTAAATAAAGTATAATGCAAGCTTGAATTCAATCATGCATGATGATGCATGGTATTTTTCAACATGTATTCGTATTCTATATCAAGCTAGCCTAGCATCTTTGTCGTTGTCTCTCTTCAACGCGTGTGTTCCTTAAATTTTGGTATGCGTTGTTTCTAAGAAGAAGAACGAGAAGAAGAGAGGATAATAGAATTATTAGAATAGAATTTGGCTTCCTTTTTCTGGAAGAAATTTTGTTCTACTTTTCAATTTTCATGGTAAATACAATATGTAGAGTTCATTAAAATAATAGATTGTTTATACAATAATAATATTATATAATAATGTTACAATGTGTGTTGTCTAGTTAAAGGTATTTATGTACATTTAGACTATTTGTTGCTTGATTTTCCATTCACTTGAGGGTATTATTCGATTTATAAATGCAACTGTATTTATATGTATATATATCTGTTTGAACAAAATCAGTTTAATGTCTCAAAGGTATTTTGTTAAGGCATACAGTTACAGGACTACCAACGGACATTAATATGTTGTCATTTTCACTTCAGAAAAATGTTGTACACTGTTTAGTTGGTTTGCTTGCTCTATCTATTCTTGAAGTATAGCCAAGAAAGAAATACGTTACGTTGTACTTCATATTATTCATATACCCATAAATCTAAACGTAACTGGTTCAATATGCAACAATAATGCATTGTCATTTGTTGCAATTTTGATATGGTTGCTGCTCATGTTATATTGCTTGATAATAGAAAAACAGTTTTTGTGGAATCAAAAAGGTACACTTCAACAAAGTCGCAGAGTACCATAAGTACCTCAACCGTATGTATGGGAGTTCTCGACCTATGGGAGACTCAATTCAGGGAGCTTTATTGATTTCATTTACTGATAATGCTGAAAATTGGAATCTGAAGGCATTTAGTATTTTTATTTAGTTTTGACATGTCAACTATAGCCGTGATATTAATTGAAAGGTTCTTGTCCAAATAACTGTGAGGTTCACTATGCATATTATTATATGCTGTTACTATTAAGTTTTAAAAAAATAATGTGTGAATGCGGTATGACTAACTAGTTGAGAATATACATATTGTACATTAATAATTACTCTTGTTGTTTTCGTTTGCAGCTTATTTGTTATAAAAGTATATGTTAGTTAGGAAGCCTGTGTTACGTTAAAATAATATCTATATAATCTGTATAGATAATGTAGTGCGACCAGTATGCTGGTGATGTTGGTTTGTAGGTTTGATACGGATATCCGTTATGCATTTATAATTCTATATGCAGAATCAGAATCTAATAATAAGCACAACTTTCGGGTAAACGCGTTGTTGGGTATTGTTATATTGTCTGTCATGTACCTGAAACCTGAGCTATGTATACCAAACAAAACGTCATTTCATTTGTGTACTTTTCCTTGTCACTTATGACATTACTAGTTCGGCGTGTTCATTTGGTCAAAAACCTACACGTTTCTTTAGTTTATCACTCTATTGTGGATTCCACGGTACAATTTCTTATTCAATTCTTTATAACTGTTGTTGGCTTATTCTCCCAACGTATAGATCAAAGGTCATTCCGAGTCCCGCGTTATTGAGGAATATTTTCAGACACATACAACATCTATATCTATCTATCTACCGTCTACATTCCATTCTTATATAGTAGGCTGGAATGGTATATAGCAATTATAAGATATGCATTGATATGACAAAACTTTACATCTGTTGATTGTATCTATTCATATACACTCTTCTGTCACACCATTTTAGGGATTAAAAATTTTGCTCCTGTTACTGCTATCAGCTTTTTATCCACCATGAGTAGCTAGCTAGTCGATAAATTTAGTTAAAAGTTGAATGTTAGCATTTTACATCTCTACCAATGAAAAAGTTTAGGAAACACTAATCCAGTCAAAAGATGAATGAACTCTAATCGGTTGAAGTCATAATTTGCTAATAAATATAATTTCCGAGAAAATTTAGGCGCCTGAAATTAATTGTAAACTTTCTGGAATTCACTTCAAAAATAAAATGCATAGTTTGTCCCTTATGTATTCTAGAACTGCTTCAAAGTTTATATTTGTACAAGACAAAATTCAATTATTTTCTAACAAATTGAAGATTTGAAACTTTTTGACAAAATTTAAATAATTTGTATAGATAGAAGAAACATGTCAAATGCTAGATTTTTATTATTTTCCTATTGTAATTCGCATTTTCTAAACATATTTTTAAGAAATAGCTTGCATTTCAAAGCAATAGCAAAGTTTTCTAATATTTGTTTATTGCACAAGTGACAAATTTTTGACGCATGTCTTTACAAAAGCTTCTGCTTGCAACGTATAGCGTCCATTCAAACTTATATTCTTCTCCATATTGGTTTTCAAAAATCCAGTGCGTCTACATTTTGTATTCAGTGAAAAGATTTTTGACATCCTAATACACCTACTTTTACAGCTTATACAACCTGAAAATTATTTGCTATAATATGTGGAACATTTCAAGAATAAAAATCTTGCTATTCATTTCTTGCTCGAAATCAGAGCATTCTGTGTTGGACAATTTAAAAATCAATTTTAGGGTTTGTTTCTAGCTGTCGTAAATAATGATTGAGATGATTGATAGTACTTCATTCAAACATTACAATAATTCGTCATGGTTTTGGAAGCATTTTTAACTTTTCGTTATAATTAACATAGTCTACAAGGTACTGTGCAAGTAGTCATTCTCATAGACCACATAATTTACAGTTATAAATTTCCTTTACAGTTTTATCGACCAGAGTATATTTCTCTTACATTTGTCAGCTAAAATACTTTTGTGTAGAACCAATCTTATTCTAAAGTTGACTATTCAGAATTAATTGTTTTGATAACTAGGTAATTCTGAGGAATTCGTTTAAAAATCTAAAGAATAACTAAAAATTACATTGTCGTGGTCTACCTTAAATGTTTGTGAGCACAATTTGACAGCATAAACGACTAGGTTAGCATGCAGGACTTTTGAATAAGCGTAAGCTGCATGCTAATTTTGCTATGTCCGTCTCTCTGTCAACACGATAACTCCCGACACAATTTACCGATTTTAATGAAACTTTTATTTGCAAATTTTGTTATTGTATAATTCGATAGCACGTAAAAAGATAACCGAATTTGCTAGAGAAACCATGTGCAAATTTTGAAACATTCATTGCGATCGTGCTCACGCTACTTTGTTATGCGTTAGCTTGCTGGGTTTATTTTATTATGAATGTAGTGCTTTTATAAAACGTTTTGTTTATTTCATTTCATCATTATAATCCGTTAAAAATGTATGTTTATTGAAGATTTCAATTATATTTTATAATATAATTAAATGTAATGGATTTAGGTAATGTATGCATTTATGAACCTACTTTATGCTGTCTGACTGTGGAATGAACCTCCTAACCCTTGCTAACTGGATCCCTTTAGTGGAAATTATTATTATGAATTAACATTTATTTGCATTTTACATTTTCATAGTTCGTGACTAATCGTGATTTGCTTTTAATGTTCCAAGTCAATCTTATATTTTGTCAAATTAAGTAAAATCCATATGAATCCTCAACAGAAACGTAATGGTTCTGAATGATTTCTCAATGCAATGTAATTTGTTCTCACTTTCTTCACTTTCACACAAAATCTTGAAATGTTCAAAAATAATTACTATTACAAATAGCATTTTATTCACATTACCGTTATTTATTTATATACACTTTAGTATGCCCTTGCATTGTCAAATGACTCATTCTATATCAATAATGACGTATACCTTCTATTCTAATTTCTAGTGTAATAATGAATGATATTCTTGTAAAATATAAACCAAAAACACAGAGTAGTAGTGTGTTTACCTACCCGAGCATTGCACGAGAGATTTTTTGAGCCCGATGCCCGAAAGTCCGAACCGGTCTCTTAATGTAAGCCCGAAAGCCCGAAGCCCGATTTTGGGGTTAATGCAAGCCCAAAAGCCCGAATATCCTATTTTTGAAAAGCCCGAAAAATTTCTGACAACAATAAATATGTTTAAAACGGTTGGGTTCTTAACAAAAATACTTGCTGCCCCGCTGCCTGTATGTACAACTAATGCAGTAGGTATTTTTGATAAGGTAGTTGAATAAAACTATCAACATATTATCGAAAGCAAAGATTTTCTATTTTATGAATGTTGCAAACATTGCAAAGAAACAAACGGTTTAGAGAAGCTGTGTAGTTTCTCGTGTCAATAGTTT
>JAHZMT010002837.1:0-31005 GCA_027743785.1 Sinhomidia bicolor
GTATAGAAATTGACCGTTCGGGAAATTGACCTATTCGAGAAAAAGACCAGTCTAGCAAATTGTTTCGAGCAAAGTGTAGATCTGACAAATGACTTTCTGGAAACTGACCGAACGCCGTTTAACTTGTAAATTTTATACTTAAGTAAAAGTTTTAACGAAAAATTTACTATTTAGATTCATCTATTCGATCAAAGTACCATGGTGGATTTAATGAGTGCTCTAGCTAAATGTGGATATGCATAAAGTCTGCGGACCTAATGACCACAAATGATAAGCATAAAATTCTTTTGTTGACAAAAATCCCTTTTTAAATACTCCGAGATCATAGAGATTCCGCTCTGCAAGATTTTGTAAAAGCAAACTAATCTCTTTTCGTGATTTTATCCACGTTGATCTTCCGTGGTAGTTTGTGCGCTATCAACGGACCATAAGAGAAAAACATAAAACAAAGAATCTGATGATTACCAGTGAAGTTTTTTAACTTTTTATTTTTTAATGATGTTTGTTGAAAGGGAGTAGGATGAAAATAATAAATACTTTTTTGTAATGATGTTGATGATGAACAAAAGCAGGTCATATGACTCATTATTATTGTTTGCAGATAAAAAGCCAGTGATGGTCATAATAATAGTAGTAAAGTAATGAGATTGTATTATGTACTAAGTAGAGAGCTTTTTTTTAGAAAAACAACAATGTTGATGAGTGACGGTGGTTGCAGAGATGAGCTTCTATTGTAAAAAACGTGAAATTAATAGGAGATGAACTTAACTAGCAGTAATGCATGATCAATGGAAAGAGACTCACTACTCCTGTCTCTCCCTTTCTTTTTTCGCTTAACAAATAATGTTCCATTCCGCCCCACCACGGCATCGTCATATTATTATACAACTGTGATACCATTACGACTACAACTACCACTACCAACAACAGCAGAATATAATCAGCATACATGCATACAAGCCACCACATACACTCGTCCTCGTCACAGGATCTTTATTAATGGGAATCAATTTAACTCAATTGATGTGGAAAATTGAGTAAAAAAATGGGGATAAAGTGGAGCAACAGTGATGAAAGGGGATATTATTTACATACATACTTCCGCGAATGAGAAAGAATAATATTGCATGAAAACTATTAAAGTTCTACCCAAAATGTATGAATATACCAGCAAGTTGATTATAGACAATAATCGTACATTTTACTATTATTATTATGTAGTACAAGTGAGAGAGTCAGTTGAGTTCACTTACTTTATTCGATTAGCAACAACGCACCAAAAAAATATTGCTGCAAAAGTTGCTTCCCTGCTAGTTTACTAGGAATAATTGTGTTTAATTTATTTGCAGAACAAAGCGTACGTAAAGTAAAAGATGAAATTCGATGACAGGACAGGGCAAAAGAATGATTGAACTAATGAACTAGTGGAACTATACAAATAAAATCAAATTCATCAAAAAAATTCTGGGAAAGTGTAATGGCGACACAAAGTGAACACTTTTTTCAGCTTTAATAAGGTACATATAGGTACATAAATGATAATGTTTGTGCAGGCCTACAACTTGGTTTCTAAACTTTTACATTTCAGCTCTTTGAATACTGTAATAAATACGTAACACAATTACAATACTTACATCAAATGCATCAAAGTATGCTAGATTTTAATTAAACTATGTCAAAAAACAACTTTTGGCAAATATTAATTAGCAGTTTTGAACCGAACTGTAAAAAAAAGTTTCGGGCGCGTAATTGGAACCGTATTTGTACATTTAAGTGTCCGCATTTCCTTAACAACATAATAGAGTGTATGAAGATAATATATAATAACTAGAATTTATTCAATTAGCCAGAAAAAATACTCAATGCCTTTAATGACTACTTGCTTTATTTTTTTAAATTCCAATTTATTGAAGAATTGTGCATTTTTTCTCAAGTACAAAAAGTACTAAGAGCTACGCACACCTTCAAGTTAATATCATTACAAAGAATATAAGATAAACCATGGATGCTATAAACAAGGAGTATGACAAGGTCATTTAAAATTTTGATATTATCGCACCGATGAAAACGTTAAACCATTAAAAAATATTATCGCCGTAATCACCAGTAATCAAAGTAATGTTCAGGTGGATATGTATCTCTTGTTTTGTACCATCATTAAAAAATAAAGCAGTAAGTAACGGTTTTAACGGTTGTTTGATCGATATGACCGGAAAATTATATAGCTAAAGTCGAGCTATACTGATTAGATATTATTGATCAGTTATCGATTGCTGAACATGAAATTCGAAACCTTTATAGAATTATTAGGTATACGACCAGACAGACCGACAGAGTGAAACCAATAAGCAGATTGCTCCATGCTCCGCCGCACTCATTAGTAATCAAGGGTCCGACCGAAACCATAGCTATTGTGTTCATATGAAAATGACGTTTACTCATGAGAAGATGTAATAGTCACCACTATCACGAAGCTTAGCGATCGCTTACGTTAATAATAAGTGTGTGTCATATTTGTCTCCTCTTATCAGTACTACTTCATCACCACACGCCCTGCATTTACAGTGCTTCTACTACACTCTCATCCATTTGACTAGTTTTTATTGATTTTTGTCCATTCCTGGAGCTGAGATAAGATAAAACAAATGTCATCATCACATATAAATATTACATTGATTATTTCGCATAACATGCTGCGATATAATATGCGAATTAGTAATTATGCGAATCTTCTTGAGTACTACCATCATCCTTTTTGGGGACAGTACGACAAAAAGAATTGAAAGCAGGTGACGGTCACACGATTATTCGTGTCGTGTGCTCCAGTTAGAATGTACGTTAAACACGCGCTGTTTAAAAACCTCAGTCTTGTTATGACTGAAGATGGAAATGAAGACACCACAACGATAATCTCAAGCACTGACCCTGACCCTTCAAGTATCCCGACAGATATAACGACATTTTCTACAACTTTAAGTAGCGGTACAACAGAGGTAACTAGCCCAGGAGGAGATAGTGAAAGTGAAGAAGACGAAAAGAAATGGGTTCTGCCTCTCGTTATTAGCCTGGGCTGTCTTCTACTCGTTGCCGGAGGAGCGGCTATTGTAATTATTTATCGAAAATGGAAATGTTTCGGATTGCCCCTTCCATTCACTAGAGGAAATGTTCCTTTGGCACAACCACTAAAGAAAATAACGAATAGTGTAAGATCATCCATATCCTCTTCATTCTCTTCATCGGCAGGAACGCTTCTAGAAGGAGGCAAGAATGGCAGTAAACACTCTAGAAACTATGCCGTGAAAGTGAACAGAAAGCTGGAGGGCGGGGACGGTAACAATAAGGTAGATGCTTCTGAACGGGGTTTGCACTGGATTGAAGGAAAGGATTTTTCAGGGGAATTTGAAGCGCTTAAAAGGGCTGATTTGAAGGATATCCCGGTGACGGCAGCACTCAAGCCAGAAAACGTTATGAGAAATCGATTCAGCAACGTTCTGCCATTTGACAGGACGAGGGTGGTTTTGACAACGGCTGAAAGAGCCTTAGGCAATGACTACGTGAACGCTAGCTATGTCTCGGTAAGAAAAAGGGTAAATGGAATCCAAAAATATGCTGTCTCTCTACTACAAACGTTACAGAAACTATTTATGTGCTTTTTCTCTTCCGTTTGTTCCTTAGGGATACCAAAAAGAAATCAGGAGAAATGTTTTCCTTACTGGCCGTCAGGTAACACGGGAAATAGTGTTTTTGGGGATGTAAAGGTAACTTTGGAGAAGAAAACTACCTGGAGATTACAGGCTGGTGGTGGGGAAGGTGAAAAAGATAATTCAGGCGAACTTTCTCCAAAGGATCACTTGTGGCAGGTATCAGAGCTGACAATGGAAAAAGAGGGAGAGACAGGCACTCATAGCATTATCCATATTGCGTTTCTGAGTTGGCCAGACTTTGGGATTGTGGATCCTCCAGAGAGTTTAATTAGCTTTGTAAGGCACGTGAAGCAATTGGTCCACAATATGGAAGTTTATAGTAATGATATCCTTGGCAAAAAAAAGAGTCGTGGTCCTATTGTAGTTCACTGTAGTGCAGGCGTGGGAAGATCTGGCGTTTTTATTGCAGTTGACCATTTAATTCAACAGTTGATGGTGCTGAAGAAAGAGGATGATGATCGTACTGCTTCTGGAACCATATCAGTCAATATTTTCCAAACAGTTTTAAAAATGAGAAGAGAACGCATGGGGATGGTCCAGAATTTACAGCAGTACACATTGATTTACAAGTGTCTTCGGATTCTAGGCAGTAGAGATGGTCGCTCAAAAGTCGATGACGAGCCAAGTATTGTCGGAAATGAAAAGATTCAAGGATCTGACTGGGGTGGCCTGCCTCACCCAGAAGCCAAAACAAGTTGATAATATAATATTTACTGAATTGTGATAGTAATTATAAATCAAGCAATATAATAATTTAAAACCGCAAACAACTTTTCTTTTGGACAGACAGCCAATTGAGTGAAATTTTGTTTTTATTTCAACTTAAGTTAAAAAGAAGAGGACTTTGCAAGAAAGCCGCAAAACGATTAAATCTAACGCATCCGAATTGTTTAAATTTTGCGAAGAAAAATAATAAAAAAGAAAGAAAGCATTACATTTAATTATTTTTTTTTAAATTTTTTTTTTCAATTTACTCTCCTACTCATTCTCAGCGGTGGTTAATGACTTGATAATTTTGTGCCATCTTCTTGAGCACATCCACTTTTGCCAGGGAAGCATTAAAGAATCAGAAAGCGATCACATTCCCAAAAAAACAACCGCTCTCATCATGAACTCCCGAGCACGTAAATAGCAAAAAGAAGGGACAAATATCGACAATGTAATTAGCAGAAATGCAGAGATGCAAAGTGGTCCTTGTTTTTGAAAACAGGACCCCAGCTACCATGCTGCTGCTGTTGTGATTGACCACTTTTTGTCGCTGATGAACCAACCGATGTTTGCTGAGGAGTCATTTTAAACGAAGAACTGCTAACAGCCGCCCCAGCACTTTTTCCACACATACCGCTCTGGCCTTGTTTCCTGAAAATAATGATGGTATAAAAAATGGCTTATTCTTTAAACATAATACTGACATTTACATTTTGTCAAAGGCCACCAAAACTCATCGAATTTAACAATAATAATTTGCTGATGTACCTGGCGAACGGATCAGATGAGTTTAATGTCAACATATTGCTATTTCCCAAAGACTTTTCAGTTTGTACCATAATCTGTCTTTAAGTTTGTCTCCAATCAAATATTTGTTGGGTGTAGTGTAATAATGCTTTTCTTTCTTTCCTCTTTAAAGAATCTTTGCACTTCCTTTCAAACGAAATCTGTTGGGAATTTGATACATTCAAATTAAATATTGCGCACTGTTTTATGGGTAAAGTTTTCATGTCATTATTCATCATATCAAGCGCTATAATAATATCATGATGTCCGACATCACATTCATGCCACACTACTTTACATTATTATTCAAAGTAACATGTTCCCTTGATGCAATACTTTGTTAGTTTCATGCAAATAATCAAATCAGCCCTGTTTCTATCAAATCAACTTTGTCGTTTGTATCAAAAGTTACCCTTCTACATTGACCATGGAGAGAAAAAAACGAAGACGACGACAACGACGCAATTCCCATTGGACCTGTATGAGCGGTGACTCGACTGGAGCCTGGTCGTTTGGTCAGAGATATGTACATGGTTTTACTAGTGAACATGTCTGTTACTATATACTGGCACCACTGTACTACCTACGCATTTTTTTACTTGAACAGCCATGTTAAGTATTTCAAGAGTGTCTCCTCCGTCTTTGCTCCATACAATTAGATTAGCAGAGTATAACTCTTTTTCTGCTTTTTTCTTGCTCAGCAAATAGGTAATTTCACTGCGACATGGCTTGACAATGCTCTCTTTGCAACAGGACAAGTTTGAAGTTGCGAGTGTTGTGACGATGCATAATAATGAAACAAAGATACGGAAAAGCATGTAGTAGCGAGTAGTGAAACATGATTTTTAGATAAAAATCACACATTTTTGTCGTTCGTCTTTTTTCTTTCATATGTGAGTACTGTAACCGTATAGTGAGCGTAGAAAGAGAAGAAAAGAAACAACCACTATAAAACAAGTCAAGGCCATCCACCAGCCACCACCGCACCATCATCATCGCGACGATGAGAGAAGAAACAAAGTGTTGTCATCGTCGTGACGAAAGATGAACTGAAGTTGTTGGTAAAGTAATGCAAGTGCAAACCTGTGCGCACATGAGTACAAAGAATGACGGAGAGAAACGGACAACCTAATGGTCAAAAAATGTTAGTCAACCTGTCGTAAAAGGAATCATGAACATTGGCTGGTACGCAATACGCAATATTTTAAAAAAATCCGCACCTGGGCTACTTGCAAAGAAAAAGAAGAGAATGTTGATAATGGACAGACGAACAGCTATAAGTCTAGTGGTCACTGAAAACGTCTTTTGTTAAATAATAATAATAAATGTATCGCCTTTGCATCGTTAGTTGCATACATGATCACATTGCATAGTCCAAAATTTAAATAAAAAAAGTAAGACAAGATAAAAAAATTATCATGAGAAAGGATTTTAAAAAGTAGTAATAATGATAGTGATAGTGGTGGAGGCAGCTTTAGGGATCATTGGACTTGTGATGACGATACGTTGAATTGGTCAAGCGTCAGGCAAGTAAGTCGACACTTTTTCAGGTTGACAAGCAGCTTTAGTTAAACGAGTTAGCAGATATATTGAGAGAATTGATTTTTTTTCTTTTCTTTTGTAAAGGTGCATCTGTTGTAATAACAACGACGTAATAGACAGCTTCGGAGTAAAGGTACATATGTAGGCAGAATAGAAATTAAATGCCATCACTATTATATCAATATAATAGTAGGATTTTGTTAGTAATAAGTGGTGATAAAAAATATATAAAGCATCCAGCGAGCACGACTTGATCAAATGATCTTTTAGTGAGAGGTATGCCGTTTGCTTACGTTTTGTCACGCACCACGATCCTGACAAAGTCACAAAGGAACATTTTTTTTCTACAAAGGATTGTCGTCGGGTTGTAGTCGGAATTTCAGAAGAGGGGTACTGTGAGACTTTCTTGTTGGGATGGAGATGGATAGATGCAAGATGCAGAGATGCAATCAATGCAATAAAATGTCAGGAAAAGAAAGCTTAATTGTAAATAATGTAAAAATAGGGGTACTTACGGATGAAAAAACTGAAAGATTCAAAAATTTAGAGGTATAGTCAAGGAATGTGGTGTAAAGTTGTGAGTAAAAAGAACTCTAGTCGATTTCCAGAGTTGCCCAGTCGGCTACCCTTAATCGAGTTAAGGTTCCGGTCGAGCCTATACAAAATAGGAGATTGAATTTTAATTTCACTTAAATTTAAGGAAAGCTAATAATTAAAAAATAATTTCACAGTAATTGCAAAGTTTTCTAACCTGAGCTTATTCTGTAGTCGTCGAGTTTGCTGGTTGAACGCCTGGACGCACTTCATCGACACACAAATTTCCTATTTTCAAAAAAAGAAAGCAACAATTTGAATCAAGCTATTTAGTCAATTAGGAATCACATAAAAAATAATAGCATATTTATTTAATAAGACAATTAAAATATCAAGGCAAAATTGAATCCATACTTGTTTTAATCACGATGTATTCCTCTAATTTCACCAAATTAGATGATTACGAAAGAAAACCACGAGAGAGATTGACGTTGGCACGATTGCTTTGAAGGCTGATGAGCAACTGAATATGAACAAGGCCAAGAAATGGTACTTAACCCTGATCGTCAATGTATTCATGTTGATGATGATGAGATTTATTCATGCTCATGCCACTTGTTCAAACAACGTCTGCTGACAGTCACCATTGCCATTATTACCTTCACAATCAGATTTTTTTCTTCTAAAACGACAATGGAAATAAGCCAAACTGATACATGCGTCCTTTATCAAAAGATATGGGAACAGCCAGAGAGAGAGAGAGAGAGAAACATGCTACACCATTATTAGATAATACCAATATTAGAAAAAAGTGAATCCCTAACCTAGTCAACCGGTTCATCAAACACTGTTGACAATTTTAATCATATCATTAATAAAAAATGCAAAAATGAATGCTTTGAGAAATACAGTCAAACATTTTTCCTCAAAAATTTCACATTTTTTTTATTAATTTCTTCTTTAATAATTTCTTTCTTTCGTTATTATCATCCTTGTCTTGACCATTTTTACTTATTATTATTATTATTTATTACAGAAAAGTATTTTTACTTATTGAGAAACACGGGACCAACAACAACAAAATGTAATCCATTTAATATAACATGCTTAACGTACTTCACAGAGGCAGTAGGGCACAATAATCAAGTAACCTGATTTTTAAACAATCTATCGTTATTATCATTCAATATCAATAGCAACTTTTGTTAAACTTTTTACTAATTTATTTTTTCAACAACACGTCTTTTCTACTTTCCCTGATCAAACAACACGTAAGTATTTTTTGACACCATTCTAAATATTGTTTTTATTACTTTACCTATATCCAGATAACTTTAGTAATAACTGTAAACTAAATGACTGATCATACCGGAAAATATTTTATTTTTCCTTGCAATTACCTACCTATCATGATGATTATTATCATAATTACGTTTCATCTTCCTTCCATTCAACTATGTGATGACTTTTTTGACTTGAATCCACCTTTCTTACTTGCCTGATTCTACATTAGAATCTGGATCAGTTACATATTTAGTAGTTTTGATTTATATTGTAATCGTTCAACAATTTGACGAGATATACTGATTCTGAAGCATTTCAGCAAAATAATATTTATTCTCGCTAACATATATTTATACTTTACTACCTAACAGGTATGCATAATAAGAAATACAATTGTAATATAGAATATTTGATGTATCAGTAGTAAAGTAACAGTTTTCGTCTTATAAATATATTTTACTTTTAATCCGTAAATAGCAACAACTTTGTCGTAAAGTAGTAGAAGTAACAACAATCGTAACAACTCTCCCCAGGCTTCATTATTTTTTGTGTCTCCCTTCTTGTAGTACCTTGTGTAGTTAATTAATTACCTACGCAGTGTTTTTTATTTAATGTTTTGTGCATTTAATATTGCGACAACAAACATCATCGCTAGTTGCAGCAACTAATATTTCTATGTATACAAGATCAACAAAACAACTTGCTTCATTCTATATTATTTATACAAAAGGTTTATCTCTCCAGTAGTGTTAGTAATGTTGAGGCTACAAGGTGTTTTATTCTGATTGCTAGATGCGATAACGGATAACATTACAACGATAAAAAATTTATATTATTTTTTTCTTTAGAAAACAATTTTTTTTTCTTTCTTGTCTGTATGTATTGTTTTATTCGTGTACAGTCGTTTGATATGACTACAGGCGTCGTAATAATATGTCACCGAGCACGATTTTGTACTTCATAATATAATATACATAATTATTCCCATGGAATATGAATAAAAAACTTTTACATTCAGTTTCCATGAATTATTATGACATTTGCCATGGTTCACGTTCTGTCTGGCAGCAGCCCTCATTCATAATACATGGAAACAAGGGTGATAGCACCTTTAACTCATTCTTATTGGAACACAGTATGCGACATGTATTATGAACCACAAAATTATCCTCGGCGATTTATCACTACTACAGACACGTCTGTAGTAGTCATGTCAAAAAACTGTGTGTAGATACTTAATCTTACAATCTAATATAAAACGTATCTTATAATGTTTTGGGTGGGAGTGATGGGACATCACAAAATAAAAAAAATATCGATAATAGCACAAAAATAATAAACAAAAAGTGTTCAGAGCTATTTTATACAATGTATATAAATATAAATGATCAAATTATGATGTACAATAAAAGATAGATAGCTACTGTTATTATCAGTTAATTTATATTTTCATTTTCAGTACTTCACCGAGAGCACAAGGAATGTGAGATAGATTGTACAGCAATTATAATAGCGCATCGTCATCACAACAACAGCAATTTTCCAATGAAAGTGGTTGTAACGTAGCAGCCCTAGCAAAAACAATTCCATAGAAGGCTATTACCTACACATAATACCTAAGTAATATTGTTATACCAACTTTTTATATTACATAGGTGTCGTAACATGTAGTTACCTATACGTACAAGGTGAGATTGATTAAACCCTAAGTCAATTAGCTAATTTCCTTTGTCGAAGTAATAAATATGCTGACAATGAGAATATCTGTACGCTATAGTATTTAGTTCATGTAAAAATTTGTGTGCGGATGAGAGAGACAGAAAATTGGAGTGAATGATGGTGATGACGACGAGGAGGAAAGAAAGAGAAGGAGTATATCAATTTTAATGTATATTAGGTATGTACTTACAATATACAAGGAGTATAGTAGACGTTCCTTTGAAAAGGTACATGTATATTTGGTTTCTGGTATAATTTGAGGAGAGAGTTGAGGAATAATTTTTTTTCGTTTATGTATGTCGGTAGGAAGGTGTGTAGGAGGTAAACTTATCATATTGGTATGTATATAATTTTTAATAATAATTGTAATTTGCACAGGTTTATATTTTCATGTAGTTTTGGTTGAGTTTTTGTTTCCTTCGGGATGTATTTCGTAAGAAATTAAATGACGGGAGTGTCATCATGACTCATGTGACCACAATAGTTGAAGTAGCTCCCGACGCTTTTAAAAAAGGAGGGATTGCTGCAGCCATTTTCATCGATGGCACTAACAGAAGGGAGGAATCCTCGGAGGAAGACAAATAGACCGAGGATCATGAGCATTACTGAAAAACCCTGTTTGAGTCCTTTGATCGTCTGCTCTAGGTTCCAGGGCCAAAAAAGTTCGCGACGAAGCACCTCATAACCTTCCGCTAACCACCTGAATTTCAAAAAGTCAATATTGAATTTAAATTTATATCCTCTGTTCAAGCCATGAAATAAAGTGGTTCAACAAGCAGCATTACAAACCTAGCAGCGAGATTGCCACTCGACCTTTTTTCCTGAACAATGGGACGTTCCTTGCTGCGTATGAGACCAGCACTGGACTTTTTTGGACCCAGGAGGTGTTGTAGAATCTTCTCTGGCTCGGAATCACCATCTTCGTATCTGTAAAGTATATTTAACAATTTTATAGTTATGGTATTGCGGTACACAAATAAATTAAAATGCAGATACTGTGTGTGACTTTCCACCTACCGATCACTTTGACTATTTTCAAGCTCTTCTTCATCGAACAGGCGCTGCTGAAAAATGAAAATAAAATGTACATATAGAACACTGTCAGTAAACAATTAAGAATTAGAGAGAACCAAGCATTATCGCGACAACATCATTCCAAAACATCACCGTTTGCACTTACTCTCCTTCACTTGTCAGTACTCATAGTCATAACTCCTAGTCTCATTAAAGCAGCATGAATAAGTAAGAATATATGGATAAAATTCATTAAACTCAACAAATGACATTACACACGAAAGAATAATTACATTGGTGTTCAGCATCCGTTACCTTTTCATCGTTGTTATTGTTATTCTGAAGGGCTCCAGACGTAGTTGAGGAAGTAAATGTTATGTCATTATCTTTTAGCAGTTTCCTAGAAAGAGAACAAAACATGAACACCAAGCTAACTTGAATTTTAACATGCAACAAAGTACTTTTCTTCATTGATAAACTTACTTTGCCTGCTCAAAATCTGTCTGCAGAGTAACATAGTTTGACTTGAGATTATCGCATTCTGTGCGAATGATGTGAACGTAGAGAATCATGACATCGAGCATTTTATGAAGCCGGTTTTGCACGTCCATCATACCTAATCTCTATAAAACGAAAAAAAAACCTTTTTAAGTACCTATAGTACAAAAAATTGTGCGGTAAGTAAAACAAAGTGTGTTGTTTTTTTGTTACCCTTGCACTTCGAGACATGGCCGTCCAGTAGAGTTCAAACTCCTCGGACGTGCTAGCTAGTGACCTCATAACCTCCAGCAGAGTATCACTAGGTACTGTGCCTGTTGCAGAGACTACATTTGAAATTTCTTTCAGTGTCGACACGGAAGACTTGAGTGATTGAGAGACAGACTTAAGATTGACTTCAGACTCCTTAAACTCTTTTGTGAGTCCACAGATTCTCTGTTCGAGATTAGTGTGCTCCGTCTGGAACACCTCTGCCATATGGTTGAACTTTCTATCCAGATCTTCCCGATCCTGCTGAGTGGGTACTTCGTCGCCAGATCTCTTCTTCTCCCGGATCACATCCAAAGCTTTGAAGAGTTGCATGGCGAGATCAGGGATAGTCTCCAGGTACTGTTCTGCCTCCTCATCTAGGGCAAATGCGTAGGTGGATCGACCACAGGAGCCCGCTCCGCCGTTAACACCGCCACCACCCACAGCTCCGTCGTCCTCATTACCCTCCTCTTGAGCGAAAGTTTTTCTATAAGTCTCCTTGTCATTGCGGTCCGTGTCTCGGCGAAGTTGTCGCCATTCTTCGTTATCAAGAATACCAGCCTCGAGATTTGTGTTGCGATTCACAGGATCATGGGCCATTCTCAACATTTCTTGCATTTTATATTCAGGAATCATCCCCCGATTTCTTTTTAGGCTAGACGGCTCTGACTGTGCCGGGGAGCCCATATGGGAAAATCTCTGGTAGGGAGTGACAGGAGAACAGTTCTCACTAAAGGGAAGGTCGTGCTCGTGCTCGTTGACAGGAGTTCTTTCACCATCCTGTGTTATCGTTTCCTGAGACCAATTTATTCAAACACAATGGTTAATAATTAACTAGTGACTTTCTACTAAGTTTCCAACTGCTGCAAATTATAGATAATAAAAAGAATATACACTATATAAAAATGAGCCAGAGGCGCAACTCAAAGTCAAGTAGCTAATAACTTTACAACAACAAGAAACTAAAAACAACCATTTCTTTTTTCCTACACAAAAAATCAAAGAACCTGTGAGGAAGACCCTTGTGAGGGCGTCCAATACGGTGAGGATGGTGAGCTAAGAGGTGACCCAAAAGTTGTATTACCCTCACTAACCAAAGATGCCGTGTCGCAGTCTCCGGGACTAGCAATTCCCTGAGCACTGGTTCCTCCCCTACCACTCCGAATGGAACTAGCGCATGATCTATAATTGCTTGAAGCCCTATCACCATCTCCTTTGCCGCTCCCACTTGTACTACTACCCAAAGTCACTTTGAGTGGCCTTTCCAAACTCAGATATACGCTTTCCGCTTGGGAACTCGTTGCACTTACGTAGTCGTTGTCAGATGTCACCATAAGAGGATCTTCCAGCACACCCAAGTGGTTAATTTTATCACTTCCACTACTGCTGTTTGCCCCACCAGCACTTCGGTTGCTACCATTTCCCTTGTATTGTTGATGATTATTGTGATTACTAAGGTGATTGTGATTGTGATGACTGTCCTCGTCATCATGGGCTTTCGCCATCCGTGTAAGTTTCGGCCGGTTCATGCCTCCTTTTTCAAAGCTCATAGTTCGTCGTGTCGCGCCTGGACTAGTGTCGTTCTCCTGTTCAGATACTTCCAGCACCATCGACAAGTCATCTCTCACGCGCACACTGCTCAAAAACCAAATAAAACTCCATGACATACTTTCCAGAGTCTTACTTTACAAAATCAAAAGTTTTACAGCAACAGACATCATCCACACCGCTACTACTTCTACCATCCGCCTACATCCCCAACGTGATTTCAGTTTTACAAGAAAAACCACCAAAACAACAAACACACGTTACCTCTATTCAACTGTAAATACTCCACTTCTTCACAAATAACATCATAATGACCATCTGTGTTTCTTCCAGATATTCCTCTTCTATTTTACTTTCCCCTTCTTAGTAGGAGAACACAACAACTCAACCAACACGTCGAACTAAGCTATTTATAGATAATTCTTTTTTGTGACTATTGTAACACCGGTTCTCCTGAGAACATGAGATAATAATATATGACTTCCCTACAAATTAATTTCAATTATTAACTAGCTTGCAACTCCAATTTAATCTTACTATTCCCTCTATGTAAATTATATGAGCAGTAAAACTTTCCTATGAAAATCCTCAAAAAAACCTAACTCTCAACCAGTTTCAAAACTAAATAGTACCCTCTATTTTGAACAATATAGCACCACCTTATCGTTACCATTAATGTTAATATTGCATCTATTTTATCATTTCCATTAATATTTATCAACTTAACATACTCTAATTCGATTAAAACTTTTTAGCACCCGAAAAGTATATTGCATATATATATTTATTATATGAACCACATTAAAGCAGAAAATCCCTCTCCTTTATATTTCTTTATATTTCCTACCAACTACCATCCTCCTACTGATTGCTACCAAATTCCTATTTTTTCTAATATTTTACATCTCGCTTTTGAACATTTAACTATTTCTTCTATAATTCCTACTACTACTACCACTACTACAACTACCACCACTACCTCTATTTACTATTTATTACTTATATACACACAATCAAAAACTGAATCTCTATATAATACATACACAACATCATAATATTACACACTTAAATTAGTATACGGTTTTTTATGATTATTTGTTATTATGGAAAAAAATATGTGGAACAAGTGGCAAAGTGGTGGTGGTGGATGGTGCTTGTTGATGTGATGTGATGAATTAGATTTTTAAGGGAAGAGGAGGAGCATGCTGCTTCTTATGCTGCTGCTGTTTCTGGTCCTCTTGCCTGCCTGTGACCATCATCATTATCATCATCATCATCACGCTGCTTTGATTCTACTCAAGCAACCTCAGCAGCTCATCATCATCATCATCATCACGATGACCACCACCACCACTATTATAACTTTTACAACTGCTGCGCTGCAACATTAACAACAACAACAACGACAGCGCAGCGCATCATCATCATCGCCACCAGAGCTTTAACTACTCAATATAATGTTATATATGGCAATATTAAATATTATGGTTATTAAAGTATTTGTAGTAAGTAGTAGTGTCTTTGGTACAGTAGTACCAGTAGTGAGTGAGGAGATGACATGATATGAGGATGATATATACATTGCAAAAATATTCTTTAATATAATAATATATTTTTATATGCGTTCTGTTGCTGTTGCTACTGCTTTGTTGTTACTTTTACTATTACTACTACTACTATTTACTATTCCTTACTTTACTACATGCAATGCCACGACAAGGTTGCTTTTGTGCTGTTGACGACGACGACGACGGTTTTTCACTTTAACTTTGCACTGTTTCTTCCTGATGATGATGATTCTGGTGCTAATAAAAATGATCTGCTGATCTTCCCTTTTTTTACTACTAACTGAAAACCGTACTCTACTTACTAAACACACACACACACACACAAGACTCCTACAACGATTACGGCTATTAACGCAGCTTGTGTGACGTGCTGCTGCCTATATAAAAATAATAATAGTAGTGGAAACATGTATTATCTTGGCTGGCATCGCACCACCACTGCACTACCACCGTCAGTAATCCCAGCAATCACCATAAAAAATAATAATATGAAATATCCATGCATTATTTATAAAATTCAATCATGAATAGTGAATGTGATAAACAAGCATGATCAATGATCATCATCATCATCATCTTTTTGGTCGTTTTCATATACTCTTCCCAACGTGATCGTCGTCATCAAAATGCATTCATTCACCACTCGCCGACAACAGACAACTAGGAGGAGTGCGCACGCAAATGAAAAAAACAATCTCTGCCTGGGTATTTTTATAATATTAACATTGCATGTTTGTCTGTCAGGTAGTGACGATGGTAAAAAAAAATGTTGGAGACTAGAAGAACAGAGCTTCATTATCATCGTATCATAATATCATGGTAGTCGTCGATTCGAAAAAAAGTGGAAAGGAATATTTATATACTCAAGTGAGATTGTTTGTTACTTGCTGAAGGTGCATAGGCACCGCACTACTATTTATAAAGCAACTCTCTGACTCTCTGGTACTACCTACCAGTGCAGTGCTTACATGGCATGAAAAATGAAAATTGGTTGCTGTATGGAGAAGCTTTGTAGCTGTTTTGCTATTACATCTTCTCCAATAAACGTATTATTAGCATGCTGAGCTAATAAGAAGTAGAAGCAAAAGTATCATCATCAAGAAATGATACATACAACATACGATGCTTATGAGAAAACAATTCGTAAATGCTGCTTAGACGAACATGGTGCACTTTGTTCAGCTGACGGTGACGACGAGGAAGCTTTGGAGAAGTTTTTTGATAGAAACAGCATGCACGGCAGGCAATGCAATAATACATACTAACTATATTAGGGAAAATGCAAAGTTTTTAATTGAAAAATAGAGATGAACTGAGGCATGCAATTGTAATTTGCTTAACTACCTATGAAGCTGATCAAAGTTGCAGCACTGCAATATTAAAGGTGTCAGAATTCAGAATAAATAAATAGAGATGGGGCAAGGTGATACAAAAATGTTTTTTTTTTTGAAAAAATAATAATAATGTGATTTACTATACCTTCCGTCGTCACTGAGCTTATCAAACATGGCATTATCCATCGAATCACCAGGGCTGGAAAGAAAGTGATGCTGAGCAATATCATGATGATGGTGAGGGAGTTGATCAAGAGGTGACGATGTGGAGGACACAAGGCAAAGTTTTTGAGCGAGCACGGGTGTTTCTATCACAGGTGAGTCCGTTTGCGTTCCACAGGAAACGGCCTTGTTATTATTGGCACTACCGTTGTTGCTAGTATTATTAATGAAGTACAATTTGCTATTGCTATCGTTGTTTGGGTCAACAAGGGCCAAACCAGGACAGGATTTTGTCAGAGATATGCTCTGGCATGAGTTGAAGCGCTGCAAGATAGATTTAGAAAAAAAAACAAATTAAACTTTAAAAAAGAGATGACCTCACCTGTGATAAAATGTACTGATTAGTATATTATTACAGTTACAATTAAGTATATAGCCATGCTGACAACTTACGAGAACAGTGAACAACTCTTGACTTTTCTTGAGCTGCTCTCGGAATTCGGCGAGTTCTTCGTTGATTTGTCTTACGACAGCGGTGGCGTTGCTTTCAGAGAGTAGAAGCTCCCCTCCACCTGTGTTGTTGCTGTCTTGTTGTTGACCATCACTACTCTTCTTATTCTTAAGTCGTTTCTTCGATTCCGAACCATTTCGTAGACCATCTTCTTTTTTACCGTCGACACATACCTCGTCCACATCTGTGGTTCCATCGAGCGAGCTATGTAAGACAAAAAAGTGTATGTAATACATTGTTTTACGTTTTTGCTCGGTTTTACCCAAAAAACAGCCACACATCCACCCACCCACATCATCATCATGATCAGCATAATATTATCGTCAGCAGGAGCAGATTGACAAAGGAAAATAAACCGAGGGTAAGGCCCATTGTGTCATCATTCAGTGATTTATGACGTATGGAAAGCGACGAAGCAAAAAAGGAAACATGTACGCTCTCATTTTTTACTTGAACACATCTTGTCCGTTGATCCCATCTTGTCCACCCACCAACACGTTTGTCATATGGGTATTGTCAAGACAAGAGGGAATACCGAAAATAGCATGTGTTTTGCTCGTAAAAAATTCCAAAACAATGGAACTTTACAATGATGATACGTCTGTTGTGAGAAATACTCTTTTAAAACAATAGATCTCTGCTCTTTTACTGTCTCTAGAACAAACACCAAGCGGCAAGCTAAACTCACACTACTAAACTACTCCACTCAACGAGCTTAATAGCATAATAACATACATCGAAGAAACCAGATGGAAAAGAAAAAACAGAGCCGAGGATTCATTACACGAGCAATAAAGCGATTTTACGGTCTCCACCAATTAGGGAAGAAAAGTGGACAATTAGCAGATTCCCGTTTCAAAAAGGATTAAGAAGAGTATTGGCTCGTGTGGTACAGTAGGCGCTTTCATCTCACTTGCTCTAAAAATATAACCCAAGATAAACTAACACATCTTCCCTGCATCACCACACTAAAATCATTCCAACTTTTTCATGTAAACGAAACAAGACGAATGAACTATTTTATTTGGATTATTAGTAAAAATTTACAGGAGGACGAAGAGAAATCTTCTTGTCATACTTATTTCTAAAATATAATCCATCCCGTTGGAAAGTAGTAGTATCTAATATGCGTATAAGCCAACCAAACTGCCAGCAGCCGTTGTCAGTAAGGCCAGGCAACAACAAAGTCCGCACCCGTTCTTCACAACTTCCCTTCTAACCATTTATCATTCATTCATTCATTTATTCTTGTAATTCCTCCCAGTTTACTACTCCGTTGCTGCCTGCACACATGGACATATTTTATACAACTCTCTTTTATTTCTCCAACTAACCAAATATTTTCCGCCTCTATCCACCACCGCCTCTTCTCCTCTTCTTCCACCTCTTCACAACAACCCCTTTGAACAAGCCTGGTATTGAAGAAAAGAGAGAATGTAAATATTATAATAATATGTTGAAGGAGATGATCATCTTCTTCTACTGCTGCATGCTGCTGCTGCTTGCATCACTAACACTACATGACTTTTATTACCAGTCTTTACGCCCGATAATGAATGGAGCCCATACATTTTAATAGTGTTTCGCCCTCGTTGTTATTTCACTCTATGTTTAAAATCTCTAAAGTAAACATGTTTGATGACCTTTACAAATGTTTTTCTTCAAATAATATTACCAGTAGAGGTGTATGCGGTATATGCGGTCACTCGTCAACTAACTTACTTTAGGTTTGCAGATACGCGTTCTCTTTACTCTGTCTTGTCATTCTAAGCATGTTTTCTTTTTCCCTGTAAGACAATTTTTCAACCGTATTTACTCTACGTTCATATCAGTATATGGCAACAACGGTCTGGCACTCAACTTGTGGTGAGTGATGGCCAAACAATAATCAAGAAAACATGGGGAAAAGGTAGGAAGTGGAAAACATGACAGGAGTGTTGAAAAGTCCATTCATCTAACCAAATCCCTTTTTTAAAACAATAAAGACAGAGCGAGGGAAAACTAGATAACAGAAATAAACTGAACTATGTAAATGATCATTTTATTTCCTCAGAGTGCCAAATCAAAAACGTTGACGATATGATTATGATGACTGATGACAATGATAGTCAAGTCAAAATCTGCAATCGTCATATAATACGAATATTTCTAAGCGAACAGGATAAATAAGTTTACAGAAATTGTGCGAGTATCTGGGGATCGACTGGTAAACAAGTATTTGAGTCGTGACACGATATAAACGTAACAATTGATAGCTATTTTTGACGCCGTCTAATCTAGCTTATATTCCATGAAAATTTTTGCACTGACCAACACAGAAATGAGCTCATTAAGAGTATTTTTTCTTGATAAAAGTTGATAAAGTTATGATAAGAATGACTTGAGACTTACCCTTCCGACTTGAGGCAATTTCCCATGGTGACTAATAATCAAAGCTGGTTGAGACTAGAAAGGTGCCCCCTGAAAGGTGTCCTTTCAGAACTTCTTAAACTTCCTCAACAACAATCATCAACAAAGAAAATAGCGACCACTACTATCCTAACACAGTCGAAATACTGACTATTATTAAGTAATAGTTCACAAGAATTTATTTGCACTGTATTGTAGAGAACTTCATCATCGTTAGAACAAATGAACTTGGACAGCAATAAATTATGTTTCCGTTCATGATGCTGACTATGACAATTATTTTTACCACTACCACCTTCAGAGTTCTCACCACAAACAATGAGATTTCAGTGGTATCAGTAGTAAAATAGTCATACTGGAGAAGAGAATGAAAGCACTACTGCTTGAGACGGACACATGACGACTCAACTTGCGATGATCATCTCGAAGAGCCACTGATGCTATATTATCAGCATACCAAACACAGAACCACCATCGTCGTCATCACAAGACTTGATGGTCCAGGAGAAAAATATGGACTGTGTGCCTTCTCGAAATGGAGTATGAAAAGAGAAAGAAGGAAGAGACTAAGAGACATACAGAAAGAGAGAGAGAGAAATGAAAAAAGGCTTGACAGGGAGAAAATACATGATGAAGCCGGAGGAATACCCACGAGAAACATAATGACAAAATACACGGGATGCAAACATGCATGGTTGCGTTGTTATATGAAAAAAGTTGTATATAAAAATGTACAAGTAATATGCGGCTGCTCGGATGATCGGCGGATGCTGCTTCTGCTAGCTTACTTACTATTACTACCCGGTAGTAAAAAGAGACGACAAGTTTCGTTCCAGCATCCGACGAACGAGTCAGGAAAAAGAGAAGACGCAGGTCTATTTCTCCCTCCTTCTTCCCTCAACAAAACAACAAGCCGTTTTATACTCGTAGCAGCGTATATATATTACATTACGACTACCAAAAACATAACAGAGGTAATACCGCCTCTGAAACAGCAATAATAATACATGCATTTAGCTGCGTTTATTGTTACTTATGCCAACTGCTACTGCTGTTTCTTCAACTTATCACAGGTTTAGATGGATGAAATGAATGGAGGAATCTCTCTTGGCCTCCACCTCCAACAACATCAATTTATTACTTATGTTACACATACACACATTTTATCTATCCTTTTACGTGTGTATTACACATACACACGCACAAGAAATGCATTCACTTTCTTTTTTGACAGACAGACAGATAGGTAGCAACGAGAGATAATACGAGAGGGAGAGAGGAAAGAGCAAGATTCCAAAGGAACTCAAAAGAATCTCTTTTTCTTTAAAGCTCATCTCTCAATCTTGTGATGCTCCTCTGCTCCTCAACTCATACACTTCATTGAAGTTTACTTAACGCGTTCTATCCACGATCTCGACACTCTGCCACCAAAACCGATGATACAAAGGCCAAGTTGTGTTGTTGGTAACGCTCCAGGAATAAAATGATAAATGTGTGGAGATGGAGAGGAACGGCGAAAATGGGAAAATTTACTACTCTAGGAATTTGGGGAAAGAATGAGGAAAATGCACGCTATCTTCTCAGATGCCAATACTACCTTGTTTCTCTGGAGAAAATGTAAAACTCATTTTCATTGCTATCTCTCGCTTTGCTCCCTTCTTCTCATCTTCTTGACTGACTTTCCTTCAAAGCAGTCAGTGGAGTGATGCAGATACACATAAATACAAACTTGGCTTTCAACATCCGCATAGTTTTTCCCAGTTTCATGGAAATCGGATATAGTAAAAATATACATAGCTATCATGATGCTACATACCTGGGTGATGATGATGAAGATGTTATTTCGTTACTCAATTGACTTGTGTAAGATTGAAGTAATCCGTTGATTTCCAACGTGAGAGAAAATAGATTTTCGACGAGTTCTTGTCTTACTACTTGTTCCTCGTCACACTGGGTAGCCACGTCAAATCTTTCAGTGAGCGAAACACACTCAGAATCATCGGTAGTGTACTTGCCCTAAAAGTTTAATGAGCTAAAATCACGCCTTCGCTATAACAGATTGAGATTTCGCTGCTACTAGCTTTAAGATCTTACTTGAGCTGCCAGCAACTCCGTTTGAATATCATCCGACGAGATATCTAACTCAAAACTATGCTGCCCTGCAGCAAACATTACAGCTCCACCGTGAAGAGACTGACGTCCCCCTACCCTTCCGTTGGTGCTTGTTCCTTCTCCCTTTACCAAACTGCTTATTCTACTTTCCAAATCAGATTTGTCCATTTCCAAAGTTTCCACTTTTTGTGACAACTGCTCTACTTCACTTGCCAAGTGTTCGGTACGTTCATTTAACCACTTTTCTTTGTCCTGCCACTGTTTTTCTTGTGCGGCGTGTCCAGCCTTAAGTCTTAGCACAAAATCGTCTTTGGCTGTTAGTACTTTGAGTGTCTTTTTTACTTCCATTTTTAACTCTTCACATTCAGTGACTAGTGTTTTCCGCTCTTTTTGATAAGTAGAGCATTCATTTTCCAGTCTTGCGTTTCTATTTTGCAAAACGGTCGTCCTATCCTCCAAACCGGATATTGTCATACTTTTGTCGGCCAACTCCCTCTCTAGTCTTTTTATTCTCTCATTAAGGCATTTTACTTCTCCTTCCTTTCTATCCAGCTCATCCCTCTGACTTTGTAACAAATGAAAATTTTCATCTTGAGCAACACTCACTCTTGACTTCAGTCCTACATTATCTTCTGTTAGCTTATGAACTTGCAGTTGCAAGTCCGAAATCTCAGCTCTATAGTCCGGTTCTCTAAACCAAATCAGAAATCACAACAAAATCAAAATTTACTTTTCATCGTAATTCACACCTCTACTACAGCTATATTGGACTCACCCATTTTCCAGCAGACTACTTGACGTCGTTCCTGCTAGTGCTTCAAGAGAAAAGTTATTTGATGAAATTCGAGAAATATCCAACATACTCGACGCATTTCTCACTTCACCCGATCGCCGTCGTACCATTTTTCTTGTCCACGAAGAGCACATTAGTCCATCACCCTCAACGTGACCATCCGCGTCCTCCATCATCGAGCTACACTTTCTTGGTGATCTATCATCATTTAGTTAATAATAAATCCATATCTCTAATTATTCTCTCACCAATTACTACACAACACCACCTCATACACTACACCTCCACAAAAGTTTCCTCTCTTCCATAATTCACTACCAATGTTTATAGGACGGCAAGCAGACACTTTATTTAATTAGCATCATCCTCAAAAAACTTTACTTCCTGCTCGATGACTTTGCTTAATCACTTAAATCAACACACTGATTTGGAAAAGCTTGCTAACTCCTCGTTCATTTACTTTATGTGAAATAGCAGCAAATACGTAAACTATCTTTGTTCACATAATCATCATGGTAACACACCTGCGATACCACTACCACCACCACCAGTAGCCAGTATTACTTAGTCTGTCCTCACATTCAATCTGACATTGCAGCCTTGCTCTTCTGTCAAATTTGCTTTTTAAAACACAAAGTACATAATATGCAGTGCTTTTCCCCAACTTCGTCGTCATTTATCTGGACGTGTTCATGTGTTTAACATTTAACATTCCTTTCGAGTAGAAAATACAAACAGCAGAGCACAGTGCAGGCAGGCACGGCGATAACCACATAAATCGCGATAATATTAAACACAAAAAGAGAATATATGTATACATTTACAGCATCGAAGTAGCACCGTTTCTTGTCTCGTCATTGAATATTATTATTATTTCAATGCATTGATAGCTTATTGAAAAATGTGGCGCATGAAAAACATTTCATAAAAATGTGTTTTTCAGTCTATTTACTCATCCGTCAGTAGTAACACCAATAGTAAACCAAACACTAGTGAGTAAAATGCCACATGTAACATTAAATTTTTCTGCATGCATATCTCATCATCATCATCATCATTATTCTCATCACCAACACCACACGACACTATCACCAACAAACAACTGCCAATGCAGCATTATTTCCCATCGGCTCGACCTTATCCTCAATAATATTTTTTGCCTTTTAATTGGAATATCTACGTTGAGATTTTGAGGATTATTGATGATAAATTTTTTTCTGTGTAAAAAACTAATATCAATAATTTTCAACTTGTTGTTGTCATCTAAATTTCCACTGATATGTTACACTATTGTTGTACTTTATCAATCTAAAGGTCAATGATAAATTGATCAAGCGGTCAAATGATTACGAAAAACTTGTCAGATAAAATAACAGACAACAAAGTGCGTTTGTCCTTGTCATCATATCGTCAACCTTTTTTATTTTGCTACTTTTTCAACGCTGTTTATTTGAAAGTATGAAACAACGACAGACAAGAAACAGTTGCATGCAAAAAAATTTTTTTTGCTACTTACTCGATCTACAGCTATGGTAAATAAAGTCACTACTACTGATCTTATGAATGATCTTGATGAATGGTACAAGGATACTAAGGATGTAAAAGAAAAGTATGCTGTGCTGATCAAACGGAACAGTAAAGCTAGAGTTGCGTTGGGTATTATTATTATTATTGTATTAAAGTTACTCAAAAAAAGTTTAAATGTTGCATTATTGCTTTGCTTGCTTGCACAATATTATTTTGTTCGTAACCAGGTAAACTGATCACTGTTATTAAAACAACTTCGACTCAAAGTATGTACTAATGTGTGTGTTTGTGCAAACAGCATGCGTGTATCCAACATTAAACCTTTCCATCCTCCATTCATCCATCCTCCTACCTTTTTAACTATCTCATCATCATCATTAATGTTGTTATGATCTCATTTCTCTCCAAAGCAAACTCTTTGCTGCTGCTGTGTGCAATTACTAGTACTTCTATCCACCTCTATCTATCTCTCTATCTGTATCAGCGTACCGTATTTTTACATTTACATCTCTTCATTTACTACTACTACTACTAATGCATTTTGGCTTTATATGTATGTGTTTTTCTGCCGAGAGTGCACAAAATTGTTAGCACCTATTACTACGACGACGATGATGATGATACATTTTTTCAAGGAGGAAAAGAATAAAAGTTACCACAATATAAGCATGGCGTAAAATCAAGTTAGTTGTGGTAACAAAAATGTTAAGTCATATTATTATTATTATTATTACCTGTATCCTACCTCGATATCGATATTTTGAAGTCTTTGTACAGATTAGTAATAAGAAGGATCATAAGTAGGTAGGGTTATGCAATGTTGCTACCTGACCGACCAACTATATTGGAGGTTTTAAATTTTAAAGGGTTTACCATTCTTACTCTCTTGTTTCGAAAATCTTCATCCATTAACATCGCATTATCAAGAGAGAAAACTTAAGACTTGCTTCATTTACCATTTCTATTGCGAGCGTCGTGAGTATGAAGGCTGAACTGAACAATTATTGTTATTGTTTGATGCTTCTAACTAACCAATATATTCTATCCATGTGTGTGTCGTGTGTGTGTGTGCGGTAGTTTACTTCAACAACTTACTTAGCCAACAAAATGTAAAATCGCGATATCCACATGAAGAATACGAATGGTAGTAAAATCGCAATAAGAAAGTCTGGGCATGGATAATCCATTATTCATCATCATAATATACTGCAGGACATACTACCAAATACTTGCAAAAAGTAATATTGGATGGAGGTATACAAAATAAGAGCAAGCAGGTGGTGTAATATAATGAATGTGTGCGGTTAAGGTGTACGTACATACTTATAGTGATTCTTATGTGCGACAATTTGCGTCTGTTTGTGTATGACATCCGACCGTCCGGCCGTCAAATTTTTTCGAAAGTCAAAAGAAATTTTCAAATTTCATTCTCACCAAAAACATTCACATAGCACGGGACTTATGTAATTTGATCATTCTGCATCAAAACGGTCGCCGTTATTTATTGTTATGATTTCGAACAAGCCTACATACACGTGTGACACACGTCTTGAGGATGCCTTTTTTACAAAAAAAAACCAAGTCCCATCTCAGATTTTGAAAATTATTAACAGTTTACCATAAAATGGCAGTTTTGAAATACGTCGAAATTTAAAATAAACTGAACAAACGAAATGTACAGCGTAATTGTCAAGTAGCTACAGTATGTCACTATGTAAATTATTGATACGCCCTGGATAACCTTTAAATAATGTTTAGGGCGTTAAGCTTACCATAAGGTAAATTTTTTATAGGCGTAAGATAAGCTATTGACTATGCAAGCAGTACACGTAGGTAGTAGGTAGTAATAGCCATAGCTCAAGCGAATTTTAAATATTAATTTGGTTTTTGATGATTTTCAAACTCGCACCAGAGCTGTCTTTAAAAATCAGTAATCGACTCGATAAGTAAAAATCAAATTTGATTTGTTGTGATAGTTTTCGAGCTATCGTGTTGACAGACGGACGGAGAGACTGTCATTCTTAAAATGAATCAATAGCTTTCGCTACTTCGAACCAACACAACCACAAGGAATGTTTAATTTATTTACCTACTACTAAAAACTAAACCAAGCATATTCTATACCTTGCACGCAAGATTTACAACGGTTTATTGGTAAGTGGAATAGGTGGATGCATAAAAGTGAACGAGGATAGATAGGTGAATATTAACGTTAGTTTTAACTCGGATTCGTTTTAACGCATAAACGCCTTCGTTTATGCGCATTGGTACATGCATAGGTATATGACTCCGACACATAAGACGAAATTACCATCATTGCTGCATTGCACCGCAGCTAGCAGCCATAAATTGGGATCAAGTATGAATAGTAATTTTATTTATGCACATTTAACATTATCATTAAATATACTTTCCTCATACTCATCTCCTTAACTAACCACCAAAACAGACCGACAGACAGATTCAACGCGTCGTCTTTTAGTTGTTGGACAAAGATTTTGAGATAAACCAGGTTATTATACACATACAGCAAGTAAACAGTGAATAAGCAAAAGAGAGTGAGTAGTAAACTTATCTGCTACTCGTCATCGTCATCATCCTCATCATAATCATCTAACTAAATAAAAAAAAATCACCATCATCTATCTAATCGTATCTTCACGACTGTAAATCTCTCTCTCTCTATTTTTACTGCAACGTTCAGCTTCATCATGATAGCAACGAGGATCATGACTAGGACTCTAGGAGTGAGGAGTAAAAATATAATCCAAAAAAATCCAATGTCGAAATAATATTGATATTACTTAGGTAATCACAAAGAGAGGCATTTATTATATTTGAATTGAATGCATGTCTATCTATGAGGCTATGGTTCTATCTTAAATTAAATTTCATTTTGAAAAGAAGATATATAAATCCGAGAGGAAATAATAAAAAAATAACGATGCGTTGCGTATTATAGAAAAACGTGTCGTCTCACTTATCGTCATGCACTGATCGTTGCTTAATAATGGTATTAGTATTTTATCCCTTTTTTGCAATAATTTTATGACTACCACGCTAAGGCAAATCGTATTTTAATTACAGCGGATTATTATTAGCATCTCTTTATCCGCGTCCAAAAAAACAACAATGACTGTTGTCTGTATAGTGGTGCGTTGATGAATTGCAATAAAATGAATGACATATCAGGATGGTAGCATCATACTGATCATACACAGACACAGATTACATAATAATATGAAACATAAGTATAAATATTAAATGTTGTACATATTTCATATCTACAACATTTGCCAAGAGATAGTAGGACCATGTAATGGACATTTTTACTTGTACAGCCTCGTCTTCGTCCTTTGACTATTATTAGCTCTGTTGAGTTATTATTACGAATGCGAATTTAATACCTGTCGCATAAATTAACTTTTACAAGATGATTTTCAGGAAAAAAATAACTAGTCATAAAAATCCATTTTAGACTTTAGCGACTTTGATTAGCTGTACGAATATAAAATTCCTGTTACGATTAGAAATGCGGCAAGAAGATATCACTATAAAATACACAAGATAACCAATAATAATCAGCCCAGTGACATTTATGTTACGTTACTATGCATGTATGTAAATCTCGCAGAAACAGGTGGTTGATGATGGCAGCATATCGACTGATAAAAATAAGCCAACTGTGCAAATAGTATTTCTACGACATTCCACAAAACCTTGTTACATAGTTCACTATTTATAGAAGGTGGTAATACTCCTGAGTAAATTTGCCGTGTATATATATATTTTTAACGTGTCCCACATTTCCCCATTTTTGAACTTTTTCTCTCTAGGTCATACAGATGGAAAAATCAAATGCTAAACTTACAGACAACACAACTTTTTCTTGTCCAGATACGATTTCATTCCTGCAGTAAAGGTGTTGAGACTAATTTCTGGGTCCTGGTTGGTAGGATCGATTTCTTGTTTCAATTCAAGTAGCTCTTCACTACACGATCCATCTGAAGTGGTTGAGTTATTTGGGTCATCTGAGTCAACTACAAGGGCCTGGAGATCTCTCAGTGTGCTCAAGAGTAAGGATACCTTGACACGACCAACGAATTCAGGATCGCAACGGGAAAATAGGGATGCGTAGTAATCTTCAGCTGAAAAAATATGGGGAACATGTTAACACTCGTGACATTCGTATTAACCACAAATATTATAAAAGTTTTTTTATATGCTTGCTTACCACCAAGACCACAATCAGTTGACAACTCAATTCCTACTCCAATCTCAGTTTTGGCCACAACAAAAATGTCTTCCGAGTTGTGGCTACTGTAGTCATCACTAGTGCTGAGTGCTGCCGGAGCCTGAACATCCTCTATTCCCTCATCCTCTTCACTATACCGTTTCTTTATCGGTGAATAAGGAGGACTTGGCGGATTAGTGTCAGCACAAGGGTTGTTGTTGCTCATAGACGACTTACTCCTACGTGGAATGCTTCCCACAGAATGGCTAGACGTCCCGCAGGTCTCATACACCAATTCTGCTTTACTATTAAATGCTGAGCTGACCAACAACTCCGGAGTAGATGAAGTCACTAGACTATCATGATCAACTCCTTCTTCCTTCTTACTATTTCTATTGACCACTACTACGTCTAAATTTGCGTCCCCTCTTCCACTGTCTCGAACACTGTTGTAATTTTCATCTTCTTCTGTTCCCTTCTCCTCGTTACCTTGGTTAAACTGATGCAAGTAGCAAACACCTTCACGTCCATTGAAGCGCGTGACAGTGGTCCTGATAGAGGTACTGGGTTTCCTCAAAGGAGAAGCTGTGGGCGAGTTCCACTGTATTAGATCACTACCACTTGAAATATTTAATATATTAGCGCTCTTCCCTGCCATAATCCCGCACTCGTCTAATTATAGTCCCAAGTTATATTTCCGAAGAAAGTAAAAAATCATTTGAATTGATAAAATAAAAGTATCAAAACATTTAGAAAGAAATGGCTCATGCCCGTTACCATGTCCATACAATTTTGGTAGCAAAATAAAAGAATAACTTCTTTCCTAACCTAATTATTTTAATTTCTGTCTCACGTCAACCACCACTTTAAGTCACATTAAAAACAAACTAAAAAGAAAACATGCCATATTACACTCAGCAAAAAACTTTATTCTGATTCCTGATTATTTTTCCACTGCTTCTTCTACACGAAAAGATGAACAACAACAAGCATAAAAGGTACACCTACTAATACTGATACCTAACTGCACAGCACAACTGCTACCAGTGTACTTATCATCATCATACCAGACTCAAATTTGTCCTTAACGTTACAGCAATTATACAGCAACTGTATTTACAATGAAAATAATATAATGTCGAAAATACAGTACTACAGTGATGTGCTTTAGCTACGCACAAATTGAAAGTCAAAGCCGACGACGAACAAGACGCATCATGAATTAACAAGAAAAATCTGTGGAATCAGGTGCTGCTATGAAAAACAAATTTAAATCAGTTTTCTCAACAAAATTTACTTACCTTTCATGTTTTCATGCTCTTATTCTCCTCGTCTCAGGGATGGAATGGAATGACTCAAAAAAATAAATATTATGTAGTCAGAGATGCTGGACGGGGCTCTATTTTGTATTTTCTTTTTTCCTTTTTCTTTCTCAATAAAACTACATAAATGAATAGGGTGGCAGTAAAGGTGATATAGGTAATCAAAAGGAAATGCAAAATAGGGTGAGAAGGAAAAAAGGTTCGTCGTTAATGACAAAAGATCTTCAGAAGCAGACGACGAGTCCCTCGTGGAATCGTGGTAGTGGTGGTGGTAGAAGACTGGTAGGTAGGTAGTAGTAAATAGTAGTAATGAAATGATGCGCTAAGCGATTAAGATGACTTTTTATGATGCCGTTTTGTTGAGGAAAAATGACTCGCTTGCTACTATGGCTGCTACTACGCTGCTGGTAGAGGAACAAAGAACAAAATTTTGCTTTTAGGTAGAGCAGAGGCAGCAAATATGCAAGCAAAGCACCAAGTAAGTGTGCGTGCTGAGAAGAAGGTGACTCGTCGCTCGGCTGCTGGCTGGCTGGACTGACAGTGAAGGTAAAACTGTGATATGAGATGAGATGTGAAGAAGGTGTGCAGTTTGTTAGCTCAAGCTCAGAGCTTCATAGTTCATCTCTCTAAAAACCGCACCACAATTTACAAAGCAAACACGGGTAAACTAGTTGGAGACCCAGAAAACTTTGCTCTTCCGAAACAGAATATTGACAATATATTGTGACTGTTTGCCTCTGCACGCGCAGAAAGTGGCATGAATCGAAAAACGGGTAAACTAGTTGGAGACCCAGAAAACTTTGCTCTTCCGAAACAGAATATTGACAATATATTGTGACTGTTTGCCTCTGCACGCGCAGAAAGTGGCAAGAATCGAAAGAAAACGATAATAAGTAAAACCGTTCATTCGAAATAGAAAAGGTAGCAAAAGCAAAAGATTAAAAATAGTTTCAGTCAAATAAAATGGTAAGAACTAAGAACTGTACATAACGTATGTACAGTTTGTCGAAAACAGAATAAGTAAATTCAATTAAAATCAGAAGTTAGGATAAAAAGACGTTTTTTCTTAATGTCAATTTTCTCGTAAACAGATAATAACTTTCAGAATCTGACTTCAGATTCTTGTTATTCGTCAAAACTTGATCATAAAACACATGCCATGTGTCGTAACGGTTTTTAACGGTTGTGATTAAGCTGGATCGGATCGTTCAAAATTTCACCTGGTCTTCCTATGGTCACTAGTATGGCGTTGGTGTAAACAGAATTTGAATAGCTCTTTTAGTTTCTGAGTTATCGTGTTCACGAATGGACGAACAGACAGCTTTCGCTACTTAATACTAACCAGCTTACAATCCGAGAATAACTCTTTATTATGTGACAGAGTCACATTATAAAAATACAAGAGAAAAAGTGAGGGAGCGGAGAGAATTTGTCTGAATTATGAATT